>NW_012193198.1:457306-484625 GCF_000504015.1 Erythranthe guttata
TGGGTGGGATAATTAGAGTGGGGGAAAAAAAAAGGGGGTATAATAGAGAGTGTGAATGAGTGTGTGTGCATGCGCGCGCGTGCACACATATATGGAGATACAGATAGAGTAGTTATATAGAAATATTTAGAGAGAAAGTTTTGTATGTAAATAGAGATATGTATTCATAGATATATATTTAATATTATGATATATTTAAAAAATTATATATAAATTTTTGTTTATATATATATATATATATATATATATATATATATATGTATATATATATATATATATATATATATATATATATATATATATATATATATATATATATATATATATATAATATGAAAACAAAGAAAATAATACTCGAGATGGAAGTTAGAACGAATTCTCAAATTATTTATGTTCTTTTCACATATAATTATTCAAGAATAAATTATAAACACATATAATAATTCTAATAAAATAATTTTATAATTTAAAAAATCAAAATCCATACATTAATAAATTATATTCGATATAAAAATTGATTTTTTTTTTAAAAACATCCACCACTCCTATTAAATTTTTATTTTTGATGTTGTAATTGAATAAATGTGCTCAACTTAATTTCAGAAAATAATATAAAATTTAAAGAAATAAAATAATTTTTGCATAAAATTCCCTTCATTGTCGAATATATGCACTAAATCCCTATGTTACAAAAACCTTGCATAAAACCCCCTCTATAGTTAATGGTGTTAACTTTTAATGGAAAAGGGGATTTCGTGCAAAGTAAAATAAAACACAAGACGGTTTTACGTAAGAAACAAAAACACGGAGGGATTTGGCACAGGTTTTCCTTAAAATAGGGTTTTTTTATGTTATTTACACAGCAGATGCCACTAAAGTTACAACGGGGGATGAACGATTTTTGAGTCGAATTTAAGTTCGTGTTCGTGATTTGTTATTAATCTTTTGGACGAGTATTTTTGTTTATGGCAAATAGAGGTTAGTTTCCAAGAAAATAGTTAAAGTCATGGGTATTTCAGGCTCTATTAAGGACGATGTTGCCAGCCATTTGTTTCACAAGAATACATAAAAATAAAAAAAACCATGCATGAAACATGTATGTGAGTTCAAATACCACTACCACCAACATTCGGATCACCTATCGATAAACCGACCCGCTTTAGACACACTTTTATTTATTGGCTGATAACCAATAATTAACCATAATGTAGTCGGACCTATACTTTTAACCGATCGATATATAAATGAGTCGGTCTGTGGTTTTCAGTTTATTCAAAAGCGGCTGATCGGATAATATCGGCCAACGAATTTTTTAATAATAAAAAATATTATAAATATTTAATTGTAATTCTTATTTTCTTAATGTTAAAATAATATATAAAAGAAGTAAAAACTCAAAAACTCAAATTTATAAACGTCAACATACTATTTCTATTTTATAATTCGTATTTCGTATTTTTCATTATATATTTACTTATCGTAGAGTTTTAATAAAAAAAAATGTTAATTTCAAAGTTAAAATTATTGCAACATAATTTTCCTGAAATTTTCAATATTTTATGAAAAAACTTTTAATTAATAACATCTTAATATCGTAAAAAAAATTAAAAAAAAAAAGTTTAATAAATAGATGGCCGATTATACCAACCAACCAACCCATTGTTTACCCGACAAAGTCGCGCGGCAGCCATACAAAAGCTTGGATCGTACTAGGAATTCCATTGTGCTATATATTCTTCATAATCGCCTCGTCTTCTCTGCCTACTTTATAATTGCATCGATCCCTCTGATTACCCCAAAGGAAATTTCTTCGGAGCTTCAATAATTCTTCGCTCACTGATTTTGGTAACTTGAACATGGATTATAAAAAGTAGATACGGAGGGAAGAAAGTACCGATTTAAGCAACACAATGCGCCGACCAAGAGATAGCCCATTTGCATCCCAAATTGGCTAGTCGACGTCTCATGACTTTGTTAATTATCGGCTGCCATGTAGCTAGAGAGATTTCTTCAGTACTTCAATGGAAGATGGACTAGTTTTCCATAATAAAGGTCGTGCGATTTTCTACAATCTCGCTAAAGTCGGAATTCTTCCGTTTGATTGTCATTGACAAACACAAAAGCCGATGCATTTCTTTTACCAAAATCATTATCAAACCATAATAGTTTCGGTAGCAGATTTTAAACGAAACGGATATGTAGCCAACACATCAGGTTTTTTTTCCATCCATACGGTTAGTCTATCTATTATTATACTTATGTTGATTTCTAATATCGCCAGTTACACATTTGTATTTGGCGTACATCACGTATGTGAAATTTTGGAAGTAATGAAATAAAATGCGTTAGAAAATAAAGTGGAGAATATTGCACCAAATACTATACATATTTTTAAATTTATATATATTATTAGAAATGGATAGTTCTTTTATACCAATTAGCATATTTAACAATAATTTTTGCAACATTATGAAAATATATTTGCTCATTCAAGGGCTTAGTTCCACTTTGCGCCCTTTAATGTATCATTTTGGCATTTTCACACTCGAAAACAATTAATAGTATTTTGTACCCAAAAAAAATAATAAATTGTTCACAATATAATGCACTATGAAATGAATTTTTGGACTTAGCGAGGCCTAAATTAAATTGTTATGTCCTTCAACCTAACTAATTTCAATCGTACAAAGTACTGGAATAAAATCACGCTGAATTACATGAAAACCAATATTTTCTCTTAAAAAGGGCAGCTTAAACTCATCACTGATGAGTTATTTGATTGGTGGATCTTTTATTGTAAACCGTGAAATTACGTGATAGAAATCTTTGTAAGAAGATATAATTTTTTAAATAACTTGATAACAAAATAGTTGACGAATTTTTTTTTTTTTTTTTTAAATATTATTTTGTGATAAAAAAATATAGTTCTTAAATACGTCAGTGATATATGTTTTTTTTGCACTTAATTTACAGTCTAAAATATATTAAACTTTCCTCCCGTCTTTCTCCAGTGAATAATTCAGTCGCTGTTAAAGACCTCTGTCGTGCCATCTTCGTCAATATGAGCTTTTAGCAAGCGGTACCCCTGTGTTATGTCTAATTGCCGAAAAATCCCCTATGTAAAAACAATTAGCATTTACCCCCTATATTACTAAGTCAAAGGCACCAGCCCCCCTATCACCAAATCGTGTGATGCACGCGCCGTTGGTGCGGTTTGTTGTTGTTATTTTGACATGAAAAGTCAGAAATACCCTTTTAATTTAAGAAAAAAAACCTTTTTAAGTTTGAAAAGTAACACACCCTCGGGTCTTCATCCTCATCATCTTCGACCCTCTCTGCTCTCTCACCCAGCCAGGTAAGGTAACAACTCGCCGCCGGCACGTCGCTCCATCAATCCCCGTCTACACCGCATCCTCGCCGTCATCCACTGCTCCCTCATCCCTTCTCCGTCCTCCGCCGCCTCTTCGCCGTCCCGCTTGACGAGCTCTTTCTCTCCCCCGCCCTCACCAACGACGTCCCCGAAATTAGGGCAAATTTTTTCGAAAAAAAAAACAAGCTAGAACAGCAAATTATTTCCTACATTTTTTTTTCTTTCTATTTTCTGGTTTTATGGCTGAAAAGGGGACTAACGGGATTTTACAGAAGAAGAGCAATTCCAAATCTGAGACGAAAATGTATATTAATTCTTATCTGAGACTTTTCCAGATTAGAATTCCGAAAATTCCAGGATTAGAATTAAGGGAAAATTTGGGATAACCCCCTAGTTTTGAAAATATATAACCCTATTGATTTTTCTTTCCTAGTCAAAAACCCAAATTCTAATCTTAATTTGACAGACCCCCTAGACAAACTAAAATACCTATTTTGCCCTTCTAATTACAATTAAAACCCTAACTCTTTCTCTCACAATTCTCGTTCTATTCTCCCACCGCCTCTTCTCTCTCTCACTTCCCATCAGCTCCGCTGCTCCGCCATCGGCGCAAAATCGCCGCTGCTCCGCCACCGGCGTAAAATCATCGCTGCTCCGCCATGGACGCAAAATCGCTGCTGCTCTGCCCGAGCCTTGCACCGCTGCTCCGCCATCGCGCTGCTCGGTTCTTTTCTCTCTCTAACCATTCTTCCGACGCGCATCCCCGCTCCACCTCCACCGTTCTAGCGGTCGCTCGCCTTCCATCTAGCGCCGCCTCTCTTTCGCCGCACCTCCTTGCCGAGCTCAGCCGCCAACTATTTCCACCGCCATTTGCTTTCAAACTGCTGTCCCTAGATGCGAAGAATGAAGAGTACAACGGATCTGGAAAATCGCTGTGTTTTTACAGCAGATCCGCACACAGTAGGTCGATTAGCTTGTTAATTTTAATTTGTTTACAAATCTCAGCCACGAATGTGTGTGTGTTTGTGTTTGTTTTTTTAAACCAATAGTCGTTAACCCTCATAATTTATTATCAATTGCGATTGCAGGTCTTGCAAGAGTACATGGGTCCTGCTACGAACACGAGAATTTCACAGGACCTCCATTTTTCGCCGCTAATTCCTGCTTCTTCGAAGCTTCGTGTTGCAAGCACGAGAAGGCCTGCCACTATTTACTTTTTCAAAAACAGCGCCCCTGAATAATCTGTTCAGAAAGTAAGCGTTCGGCCTTTTACTTTTTTTTTTCTAGAACTATATCTATAGTTTATTACAGTTTTCTCTTCATATTATTGCGGACGGAATAGATTCATGTTCGATGCCTGTATTTGATTTCATGGACTTTTGGTCGGTGGGATGGGAGCTCATTAAACATTTGACATTCATACTGTAGGAAGATGATTTGTCTTTTTTGTGTATATTTAATGGAATATATATTAACAAGAATTTTGTTATTATTTGTAATTCTTTATGGATTGCACAGTAAGCGATGTCTAATATAGTTACGAATCGATTAATGTGATACTGGTTTTTTTCATTAATTTGGTACATACAAAACCTAGACACATATGAATCGGAACCGCCGAAAATTGCTGGATATGTAAACACTGGATTGTAAGTTAATTTTCTGGTAAAATTGATTATATAAGGCTTGAAACTGAGAGTTTAAAGAAATTCAATGGTTCCTTGTCACAGTTCTTATGGTTTATCATCGTAAATATTGCCTTCGTTGTATCGATAATTAATTTTCTGTGACCGTGTAGCTGATAGATTTCATTTAGGGATACTTTCAGAATATATCTCTCGCAAATTTTACTTTGCCCCAAAAAATTATGATCGTATACTTTTTTGTTCGCTCGGCATCTTGAGAAAAATGTGATACTTGGTTCTTGTGATGTTTGTTTTGTGATTATTACGAACAAGTTTAATTTCTATAGATAACTATAGTCATGACTTTTTTGGTGATGTAAATGAATTTTATTTATATACATATATAGTCACATGTGGTCATGTACACGTAGTTATATATAGTCACATATAGTAACAAGAATGAACACAACTATGTGACTATAGTTGACTACATATAGTCATATATAGTCATATGTAGTAACAAGGAGACATAACTACATGTGACTATAGTTCACCAAAGTAAATTTATCAATAAAGTATTTTCATTGTTTTTTTGTATTTTTCATGTAATGTAATTCGAATTTTGCAGGTATTTTTTAAGTTCACCAAAGTATTTTTTGTACAGCCATCATCGAATTATGCAGTTATTTTTTGAGTTTTGATTTTAATATTTTTTTTTTTGTGTGTGAAGCTGTGAGTTTAATTTTAGGAGTCGACTTGTACATAAAACGCGATTGTTATGGCAAGAAATATAATAAAAAAAAACTCGAAACTTGTTCCTGGTGGTGGTGCGACAAAACTGACTGTTCATCCATTGAAGGCATAGAAAAGGTAATGAATTTTAATGTGCTTCTTAATATATTGAATCACTGTTTATTGGTCCTCAAATGATTTGTTTACTTTTTTTTTATACCTAGGAGTATATGTAGATTCGTGATGAGAATATTTTGTTGGTAATATGATATTGATATTTTATTTATCGAGAATGAAATAGGTGACTACTTTTACGTGTGTTTTATCTATGGTGTTCCACTTCAACTTGCTTTGATCTTTGACCTTTGGTTATACGAAGAATAATGACTAGCATACTCTGTTTGTAATTTGATTTTGATAATATAAGCTGTCTCGTATCGCCTGGAGAACAAAGTCCGGTACTTGAAGGGACAAATAAAGTCACATACATGTATATAGTCACATGTGGTCATATACAGTAGTCATATATAGTCATGTGTAGTAACATACAGTAATATATGGTGTAGTCACATATAGTAATATATAGTCATGTGTAGTAACATACAGTAATATATGGTGTAGTCACATATAGTAATATATAGTCACGTGTAGTAACGTACAGTAATATACGGTGTAGTAACATGTAGTAATATATAGTTATATATAAACTATGTAGTCATGTAGTCATATGTAGTCATGTATGAGTTATGTGAGGAGTATCTATGTATACCAGTAGGTGATAGTGCGTGTGTGCACATTTAAATTTGAAGCAAAATTCGTTGTTTGTTTAACTCTTTTTCCTTTTCACAGGTTTTGGTGTTTGAACTACTATGTAGTAAGTTTTTGCGGAGTGGATTGTGTTCGTTGTTCAAAACAAGCGGTTCCCGTGTTGACAAGTGCGATTTGAGTCAAATTTAGTCGTATAGATAACTGTAGTTATGTATAGTTCCATGTAGTTAGATATATTTATATAAAAGCTATGTGGTTTTCCTGATGAATAGTGATCTTGATGATTGTGTTTTTTTTTTTTGACTTTTTTGTTAGGCATTAAATTATTTATAATATCAAGAATCAAATTTTGAATTTTTTTATTGTTATAGATGAATTTTTATATATATAATCAACGGTTTTTATAATCGATCGACCATAACTTTGGGGTAAAAAAACAGTAAATTGGTACATATAACTATACATGACTGTGGTATACTATAGTCATGTGTAGTCAATTTCAACACAGTAAATTAAAAATTAAAAAAAAAAATTTAAATAATTAAAAATTAAAAAAAAATTAAAAAAAAATTAAAAAATTAAAAAAATTAGAAAATTAAAAAATTAAAAAATTAAAAAAAAGTTAAAAAACAAAATTAAAAAAATTAAAAATTAAAAATTAAAAATAATTAAAAAATAAAAAAATTACAAAAAAAGGTACGTATAAAAAAATAATAATAAAATAAAAATTTATAATTTTTTATTAAAAAATCTGAAAAAATGATAAATGCAGGTCTAAAAGTGTGGAGTGCAGTTAGCTATAATGCTGAATGCATGGGTGAAATACTGAATATGCAGTTTGCTGAAAATTGCAATTAAGGGCACAATAGTACTTTTGCCTCTCCAGGGTGTATCTCAAAGAAAGAATTTTAGGGGTGGACTTATCCCTATATATTTTCCATTCTAGGGGTGTATATCAAATGACCCCTAGAATTAATGCAATCCATGTGATACTCAGATTATAATTTTTGGAATTTTGAGTTTGAGAGGTTGGGCAATTCCAGTTATGAGACTTTGCATTTTTTATTTTTTTTAATATTTTTTGTTTTTTTATTTTTGGTTTTTTTTGGTTTCTTTGTATTTTGATTGTTATGAAACGAAAATGGAAATAATCATAACATAAAAGAATTAGTATTGGAGTTTAAGATTATATTGCATTTTGGATTGTTTTATTTTTAAATTTATTTATAAGTTCCTAAAAATCCATTAAACAAAAAATTAGAACGTATTCAAAAATATAAGTAAATATAAATATTTACAAATTTAAAATTTATATACAAATTGGAATAATTTAAGTAGAGTTATTTTTAAAATACAAAATTAGGAAATATATAATTTTGTAAATTTTATTTTTCTTTTTTACATAATACAAATTGGCTTTTGTTTACGTATTTTTACTTTGTTTTTTTAGGGGTAGTTTGGTCCATTCACACCAGTCAATGAGCTCTTTTTGAATAGGGGCCAGTGGGCTAAATAAAGCCCATCATAGGGGGGTATATGCTAATTTTTTTAACACAGGGACTTTTCTAGCAATTAGACATTTCATAGGGGGTTGTATGCAATTAACTCTCATCAATATATTAATTAAATAATAAATTTTAATTGAAGAATATAAAACATTTTTACATCTGCGGATCGGAATGAGGGTGTTTGGCTAAGCTTATAAGATGTTAAAATGAGCTTATAAGATGTTTTAGAGCTTATAAGCTCTTCCAATGTGTTTGGTAATTTTTTTAAAAAAAGGGCAAATGGCAAAAAGGCCCATCACATGAGACTTAAATGCATTTTGGTCCACAAAAAAAACAGTCTCTCAATTAAACTCATCCCCATGTCTTTAGTCTAAAATACCCTCAATAATATAATTCTTATCAATTCCACCCATTATACTCTAACTTCCTTAATATTACACATTGACCCCGAATTTAAACAAGTATATCACATTAACCCCCAAAACTTTTTTTTTCAGAAAATAATTTTTTTTCTGAAATATATTTTTCCGGCCAGATTCCGGCGTTGACTTTTTTTTTTTTTTTTAACTTTTTTTTTTCCTGAATTATGGTTAATCTGACTTCTTATGGTTAATCTGACTTCTTAATTATTAAGATTTTGCTTAGCTTGAACCTTAACTCTTAGTCTAAAATTAGGGTTTGGTTAAAGGGCGAATGGCAAAAAGGCCCATCACATGGGACTTAAATGCATATTGGTCCACAAAAAAAACAGTCTCTCAATTAAACCCATTTCCATGTCTTTAGTCTAAAATACCCTCCATATATAATTCTTATCAATTTCACCCATTATGCTCTAACGTCCTTAATATTACACATTGACCCCGAATTTAAACAAATATATCACTTTAACCCTCAAAATATTTTTTTTTTCAGAAAATAATTGTTTTTCTCAAAAAACAATTTCCGGCCAGATTCCGGCGTTGACTTTTTTTTTTTCATGAAATTTTTTTCCGGTCGGTCAACCACCGTTGACCGCCGCTTTCCGACGTTGACTTTTTTTTTTCTTAGAAAAAAATATTTTAATTAATATTACTGTCTCATACAGTAATATTACTGTCTGGGACAGTAATATTATGAATATTATTTTCCCGAACAGTAATATTATTATTATTATTGTCCAAGACAGTTAAATTACGGTTGGAGATAGTAATTTAGCAGCCAATGCAGTAATATTAATTAAAACAATTTTTTTAAGAAAAAAACTTAAAAAAAAAAGTCAATTAACAGTTAAATTACTGTCTCCGACAGTTAAATAACTGCCGGAGACAGTAATTTAGCAACGAATAAAGTAATATTAATGAAAAATATTTTTTTTAAGAATAAAAAAGTCAATTAACAGTTAAATTATTATCTCCGACAGTTAAACAACTGCTGGAGACAGTAATTTAGCAATAAATACAGTAATATTAATTAAAATATTTTAAAAGAAAAGTCAATTAACAATTAAATTATTGTCTTCGACAATTAAATAACTGCTGGAGACGGTAACTTAGCAGCAAAGACAGTAATATTAATTAAAATATTTTTTTTAATAAAAAACAAAATAAAAAAAAAACTCCGGAGACCCGGCGGTCAACGGCAGTTGACCGGCCGGAAAAAAATTACAGGAAACAAAAAGGTTTTCCAAAAAAAAAAATGTCAACGCCGGAGACCGGCGGTCAACGGCGGCGACCGGCGGTCTCCGTTGGTGGCGGTTCAAAATAGGGGTGTAGAGTTGAATTGGGTTTCAATGAATTGGGGGTAATTTTGGTATATATAAAAGGATTTTTCTTATTTAAAAATAAGTTTGAATGAGCTGCATTTATTTCAAAGACAAAAAAGTTTTATGTCTCTCTTTTAATTAAGTGCTCTTGTCATGGACTTTTTGTGATTAACCCATAGTTAAAATGAGTTGAAGTAATGTATCATGAGCATGCTTGTTAAATCGTGAATCCAATTGCAAATCGATTACATAAAAAAATAAATTGTAAATTGTAGTGAATCATAAATCGCAAGATTAACAATTCTTTCAAAAATAATATAAATAATAAATATAAATATTATAAAGAAATTATATAGCGTTAAAGAAAATTATATCTTTGAGAACAGATAAAGTCAAACAATAAAGTTGTATATTGCAAAGTTCAAATCAAAATTCAATTGGCGTTGTAACAAAAGTTTCACAAAATTCAATAAAAGATAATATATATACTTTTCTTTCTCGTAAGTGTATCCCCCATTCAACATTTATTTCCAATTAAGGAAAACTCTCTTATATATACCAAATTTACCTATAACTCCTTGAAACCCTAATTTACACCCAATTTTGATTTAAATTAATTTAGTCCGAGTTTCACCAATTAATTAATTTTGGTCTCTAACCTAATTTTGACCCCAATTTGACTCATCGCTGAAAAAAAAAAATGTCAAGTAATGTTGATGTTAACTAATGCTTAGTCAGTTAACTGGAGTTCCGACGACCGAGGCCACCGCTGGAAAAAAAATTGAAAAAAATAGAAGACCGGGTCCGACCAGACTTGGTGGGCGGAGTGGGTTGGGCTTATCTCAAATATAAATTTTGAGAATTCATGTTTTTATAGATTTATTTGCAATGAATGTTAAAGGATGAGTTGATTTATAGTAAACCTTCATTTCATGGGCCTAGCTCAAACTCACCCTAATATTAATTAACCACGATTTCTTTCTCGTACCAGTTTTGTCTTAGATTTGGAAGCTCTCATCTCATTTTGTGCTTGCTGATCGCATTGCATGGTCCATGCATATAAATTCCTTGTATAAAAAGTTAATCGAGAAAAGTGAAACCGAGATCACTTCACATATATCAGAAACAAAACCACTATTGTTATTTTTAATACACAACAAACAGTGAAAATTCACTAGTAGAAAAATGGCTTTTTAGTGCGACCATTAACCATTTAACCGTAGTAAAAAGACTTTTGCTACTATTTTTTCATGTAGCATATTCGGGCGTGACAAAAACTTTGCTACGGTAAATGGCCGTTGCAAATACTTTTTTGCTACGGTACCTAGCATTTACTATGATTCGAAGATTGTCCCGTAGTAAAAAAATCGTAGTAAAAGTCATTTTTCTAATAGTGATTCTAGCCAATATCTATATAAGCACAGCAACACGTTCATAATATATTAAAAGTTTTCAAAACTACAATTCATTAACTACATATATATAAAACCACAGTAGTGCAACCAAGAAGCCAATTACATTAAACATTAACTGCACTTTACAAAAGAAAATGATCTGATCGATCGATTTATATTACGATATGAAAGCGAAACGGAAATGAAACAAAAACTTGAGACGACAACTGATATTTCATATGCTGCGGACATGGAACACGTTTGGGTTCTTGATAACGATGTCGTACATGTAAACAGAGTTGAATTTGGCGAAGTCTTTGGGCAGAGAAATTAGGTCAATTGAAGAGTGTTTATGGAATTGGAAGAGATCATTGTCACCGCCATAATACCTCTCCCAACCCAATCCTCTCAGTATTTGCTCGAGGCAAGTGTACGAAGACACCACCTGCCCGGTTGGCAAGTACACCAACGACTTCTTTTTACAGCTGGCGGAGCGTCTCCCGTTATCGCAGTGTCCATCGGACGGGTTCTCGACCAATTGCATCACTCCGCTGTTCTTGAATACCCAAACTCCAGACATGTTTGCTTAATATATTTGTGGTTTTAGGTAGCCTAGGATGTAAGAAAAAGTAGGGTTTTTATTTTTATTTTTTTGAAACAAAGAGCAAATGAGAGATGGTGATGAATGGAATTGAGAGTGGGAGGGGGTTATTTATATGTGTAAATTAAAGGGGATCGATATTGTCGGGTCCATTGTATTGTAAAATAGATGTTTCTCATCAATATTCCTTGTTCCTTACGGTTATAGGGTTTAACAAGAATCTTGTAATTGGATCAATTGAGCCATGTATATATTGATGCGTTGTGCCCACTTTATCACATGAACTACACGTGAACAATGTAATATACACTTATATTAGGCATTTCAGTTTCTTTAGGGGTAAATAGCATTTGACCCCCTTGTTTAAAAGCTTTTGCAGATGACTCGCTTTAATTTGCTCGTAATATTCAGCACTTAACCCTTTGTGGTTGATAGGGCCCGGGTTGTATTCCGTTAAAATTAATTACGCGTGTCAAACGTCAAAATAATATATTATATATTTTGTAAATGACCCCCTTGTGCTTACATTTTTCCTTTAATTTTTGCAGATGATACCTTGAAGTTTGACAGCGCAGTTAACCTTTGGCGAAAAAAGTAAAGGATTCTACCTCTATAGACCACAAGGGGCCGTTATGTGCTGATATTACGAGCACAAGGGGGTCATCTGCAAAAGCTTATAATCATGGGGGATTAACTGCTATGCTAGTTATCCTTTTTTTTTTTTTTTTTTTATTGTAATTTGTATATATATCAAGAATTCTTGAACTTTTTGCTATCAACTTGTAGTTCTTTTATTTACCTGTTTTTTTTTCACTTCAACTAACCCTTGATGAATAATTGAGTGTCATGACTGTAAATATATACATGATTCCAATGTTGTTAGAGGACCACAACCAACTTTGGTTTCAGTTGCGTATAAATAGGCTGTAAGTATATATGTATATATATATATATTGGTGTGGAAAACAATTCACATGTCATCACATGGAGAATTTGTGGTATAATGGTCCTTACTCAACCATTCACATATGGTTTCCCTCAATTCATCAGCTGCATGCCACCTTTTGGTACCTTTCTTATTTTCTAATCACAAGTTATTGCATTTTTTTGAGAATCTTTCAGAATTAGAGAATTATATAGTTAGAGAAGTACATATATGTGAATATCATACTTTAGACAATAGTATCTTTAAACAAGACAGCTGGTTACTAAGCAGATTAATTTTCTAGCCTACCTATGAATTTTCTAAACATTAGAAATTAATGATAATTTAAATATGTGGAGAACATATAATTAGGAACCACATAAGTTTCATATCGTAAATTAATAAATCCATTCGGCTTAATATTAAAAAAATAATTTCAACTTTAAATGGAAAAATAATTAATTTTGCATAAACCTCCCTTATATGTTGCAAAAAAAAATTCACCAAGTCCCACTATGTTACAAAAATCTTGCATAAAATCTCATCAATAGTTCACGGTGTTAACTTTTAATGAAAATGGGGATTACATGCAAGGTAAAATGAATTGCGACGTCAATGGTGAATCTTTCACTTGGGTATACACCCTAGTATCTGTGTATGATATTGTTGGGTTATTTAATAAAAATACTATATTTTATAATATTGGTTTGACCCCTTTCATAGATCACGTAGACCACTATTTTGAAACCTCGAAAACCATTATTTTCTTATATAAAACACCATAAATTTCCTTAATTCTACATTAAATAGAAGTGTTATGGTGGTCATATTATATACTATGCAAAGGGGTATTATGGCCTTGCAACAGTGTGAGAGTAGAGAAAGAAAATTATATTTCTAAAGATTATATCTCCTCTATATTATACACACCTATGTTGAGCTCTTGTTGTGTGTCGGGTATAGGTTTCTACTTCACTTTTACGTGCAATTTTGGTGAAGTTACATCGAGAGATGAGTTGGGTTGATTTATCCCATAAGCGATACGATCGAAACCTTTCTGCACCTCATTAGGGAAGGGATAATGAAATTCGTCTTAAGAAAGCGAACTAGTCCGAGCCTCACCTTGCCTATCTTCATATTATTGTGAATCATATTGCAGCTATTTGTCAACTATGAAAGGAGAGAGCAAATGGAGTCCGAGCCTAGCTCAATCCGTTATTTCGTAATCGATCGTCAAAGTGCAACCGAAGTTCCAATAATTTATGATGAGTTTTAGATCTCGTGGAAATGAGGTTTGACGATGATCCAAATGTGGCGGATATTTCAACCCGTGGTGATGAAAGGGAGATAATATATTTTTCCATCGTTGTTTTCAGTTGACAAAAAAATTAATGATCTTACTTTGTTGTAGGTGAATTTTCATGCAATTCACGAGTCCATACTTTGAGACCTGTTTCGGTTCTTATGATATCAGAATTTAAGAAAGTGTAAAACATGAAAGTTGGAGGACTTTTTGTTCGCTGTCCGAAACACCTTGAATCGCCAAATTCGAATCTCGAACGTGAGAGATAACCTTAAAATACCGAGCACTTCCAGAACTGCCAGCTGTACGTATTTTTTTTACCGATCCACGCAATATTAAGGTACTGAAAAATTGATAATCCAAAATTATCAAAGTTTTGGTATGTTCTTCTTTTATGTATGTTAATCATAATATCTTACTGTATGATAATTGTGTGGAGAACATAATAAAATTCTTGTGGTATATGCTACTGTATCTTTAAAGGGTAAACGACAAATAGGCCCATGACAAGAGTACTTAATTAAAAAAAACAAACATCCAACATTTTTGTCTTGGACTAGACAACCTCATTCAAAGTTATTTGCAAATAAGGAAAACTTTTTTATATATACAAAAATTACCATCAACTCTTAAAACCATAATTCAACTTCAATTTCATAATTTTACACACCAATTTAGCTCAATTTCACAAATTAACCAATTTTGACCCTCATTCCAATTTTGACCGCCACCGCCGGAGACCCCTGTTCAGCCGCTGTTAACCGCCGGTCTCCGGCGTTGACTTTTCTTTTTTGAAAACTATTTTTGCCCGGCAAGTCAACCACCATTGACTTTTTTTCTTTTTGAAAACTTGTTTGTTCTTAAAAAAATATTTTAATTAATATTACTGTCTTGGCCTGCAATATTACTGTTGGAGACAGTAATTTAACTGTCTGAGACGATAAAATTATTGTTTACTGTATTAATTACTTTTATCGTCTTGGTCGGCAATTTTGATGTCTTCGACCGTAATATTAATGTATGAGCGTAATATTACTGTCTCATGCAATAATATTACTGTTTGGAACAGTAATATTATTAAGGGGCCTTAGGATATAGGTCCCTAGTGACAAAACTTATTAGAACTAAAAATGACAAGCTCAACTAAATATTTGCTTCACATCCTTTATAAAATTCATTCCAAAAAGGCCTCTCCATTCACAAATTCATTTTATTTATTATGCATCTAATATTTCATATCTTCATTTAACATTTTTTAATTTTTTTTACAGTATATCTGTTTATCTTTTTTTTTTTTTCATTATTCATTTTAGCATTTTATACGCTACTATAATTTTTTTATTCTACATAATATTGAAAATTACAAAAAAAAATTATTATTTTTTTAATTTTTTTTCAATTTACATATTTTCGATTTGTCAGTAGTAGACTATGGTGTACTATAGCATACTACGGGGGAATTATACTACGGTGTACTATGTTTTACTACTAAATCCTAGCCGCCATCAACTTCCAGCCGTCGCCAACCCTAGTAGCCAACGCTCACAGCCGCCGCGATTGCTGTCACCTACCAATATCTGAGAAAATCTAGATCTGCCATTTGAACCAAAACTAAGCAAAATCTCTTACAAGATAAGAAAATCATATGCAATGAATTATTCAAAATATGCTTTCAATAACATCTCAACCATAACCACAACCCCCGCCGCACAGCCCCATGTGGTCGCCACTATAGCCGTCGCTATCTAACATAACCACCGCCACCATAGCCGTCGACACCTACCATAACCACCGTCATAGCCTCCATAACTATTCACTAGAATTAAATTTAATCCTTTATAAAATACAAAATCTGTTAAAAGAGAAAGAAAAGAAAAAAAAAATGAGGAGGGGGGTTGGGGACGACATGAGAGAGAAAGAGATAGAGAGAGAGGGAAGGGGGAGGAAAAAACGAAAAAGTTAGAAGTGGGTGCTGAGCAGCGTGAGATATATAGAGGGGAAGAGAGAGAGAGAGAAAAAGAGTGATTTTTATTAGGTATTGTATGGGTATTTTTGGGTTAAATAAAAAACAAAGGATGTGTATCAATTTTTATTTTGAAATAGGGATGTAGTTAAAATATTCTATTTTTGAGGTTGTCATTCATATCTAATTATGTTTGGTTTGAGGGGTGTGATACATATTACCCCTATTATTAATATTGCTTTTCGGGAAAGTCGTATTCGTAATATTATTGTTCGGGACAGTAATATTAATGTTCGGGACAATAATATTCCTGTTTGGGACAATAATATTAGTAATATTACTGTTTGGGACAATAATATTATTAATAGTAATATTAATAATATTACTGTTTTGGCATTAAATATTATTGTCTCAATAATTTTGTTGTTAATACATTAATATAGAGAAAAGAATTCAGAAAAAAAATAATTTCTAAAAAAACTAAATTTTTTTCAAAAATTGTGAAAATGGGGTTAATGTGATATATTTGTTCAAATTCGGGGTCAATGTGAAATTTTGATGAAGTAAGAGTATAATGGATGGAATTGATGAAAATTATATTATGAGGGCTATTTTAGACAAAAGACATGAGGATGTGTTTATTTGCGAGACTGTTTTTTGTCTGGACCTTTGTACATTTAAGTCCCTTGTCCTGAGCCTATTTGACATTTGCCCTTTTAGATGGGGATTGTATGCATACGTCTCTAACCAACCATCTTTATTATTATAGGTTTAGGGGCATACATCTTTCGCCAATAAGTCCATCTCTTGAATATGCAATATAAATATAGGGAAAATTAATGTATATGATAAAATTACCCCCAACCCTTTAAACTCAATTCCTAATTGTAACCCCAATTTTACTTCAATTTTCTCAATTTTGACCACAAAAATTCAATTATAACTTTTTCTCTATTTTAAATATTTTTTTGACCTTTTCTTTTGTCGGCTTTTTCCGCCGCCGGTTTCCGCGCGTTGACTTCTTTTGAATTATTTTTTTTTCCCAAATTTTTTTATCAGTTTTTTTACACCCACCGATGAACGTTGACCGTGATTGCACCGTCATTAACAATAATTATACTGACAGTACATTTACGTAAATGTATTGTAGTTGACAGTACATTTACGTAATTGTTCTGTCGTTGACAATACAATTACTAGCAACCACATCAATTATTTTTTTTTTTTGGATTGATTTGTTGACAAGCTGTCAACGTAATAATATTATTGTCGTTGACGGTAAAATTATTGTAAACACAATAATATTACTGTCAACCACATTAATATTATTTGTTTTGGGCCTTTTTGTTTTGTTTGATTTGTTCACCGATTAATGTAATAATATCAGTGTCTACTATTGTAATATTACTGTAAACACAATAATGTTAGTGTTACTATGGTTGACGGTAATATTACTGTCGTTATAGTAATATTACTATGGTTGACAGTAATTTTACTGTCAATCACATCAATATTAATTCTTGTGGCTTTTTATTAAGTTTGCTTTGTTAAACGGTCAACATATTAATATTACTCTTACACAATACTAGTGATTTTTGTTGTCTTAATATTACTACACTAAAAGTAATAGCAATATTACTGTGTTAACTGTAATATAGTTAATATTATTGTGTTAAACAGTAATATAATTAATATGATTGTCAACCACAACAATATTACTGTTTAAACGGCCAAAATATATTGAAGAAAAATAAGTTTCCAGAAAAGAAAAAAAATGCCAACGCCGCCGGAGACCGGTCATTAACAGTATTATGCAGTCACTGACAATACACTTAAGTAATTGTATTGTTATTGACAGTACATTTATGTAATTGTACTGTCGTTAACAGTACAATTACAGTCAACAACAATATTATTATTTTTTTGGCTTTTCTTTAATTTTGTTTAACTTGTTGAAAACTCTACGTAATTATATTATTGCCATTGACGGTAAAATAACTGTAAACACAATAATATTATTTGTAATGTGCCCATTATTATAAGGAACAAGGAAAACAAAATTATGCAACAGATTCAACAAATAACAAACTTATATAAAATATTTATAGATAAAATTTAGGGAAAATGAGGGATAACCCCCTCATTAGGTAAAATAATGGAGTGTGAGCCCAATTTATCATTGACACTTTATAAACAAATCCATATAATATTTTCTGAATTGTGTGACCCCCCTATTCTTATGTTAATGCCCATTATACCCTTTTTTTCCCATATTTTTATCTTTTCTCTCTCTTCTCCTTATTTCTCTCTTATCCGTAATTTTATATCCTCCATTCATTTCTCTCTCTTCCTTTTTTTTCCTCACTTTGACTTGTTTTTTGTTTTATTTTTCTTCTCCCTATCTCCTCTCTCCTCTCTCATCCCTCTCTTCTGCCATTTTCTCTATTCTCGTCACTTTCTGATTCTTTTTTTTTTCTCTGTATTTTTCTCCATTTCTTCCCACTACTTTGCCTTTTCTTCTACATCTCATTTTTTTGCCGTTGAAATTAATCTATTTTCTACTCTATAAAATGTCGTGTTTTCACCGGAGATGAGATTTATTACCGTCAATATTCCATTTTACAACACCATATCTTCAATCGAATAATAATATAGCGAATTAAAGAAAAAATATAGTTAACTACCAATTTTTTATAGTTAACATCGGAAAAATTATAATTGACTATCTAATTTTATAGTTGACTCTGGCAGCAATATTGTTAACTACCCATTTTTTTATAGTTGACTACAATTTTTTATAGTTGACATAGGAAAAATTATAGTTGACTTCGGAAAAATTATAGTTGACTTCGGAAAAATATAGTGAACTACCCGTAATTTATAGTTGACTCAGGGTGTAGATGACTACAATATTTTATGTTTTTTGCCATATGATCCCTTCTTTGTTTTGAACTCTGATAAAATAAATTTCATGGGAAACAAATTTACGAGTCATCAAATAATGCGACCATGGATTTGTAGATCTGAAAAACAAGATTGTTTAGAAACTCCATTCTTGCGTAATCAACCAGTATTCTGAACCGTCACATATGGTCGCCGCAAACCACCGGTCTTCAACGTCCCTGCACACAACCACCTCACCACCGTGTTCCCTTCCGCCGCAACGCTGTGAACCGCATCCCATCGCCGCTAGTGCACACCGCTGGCCCTTCACCTTTGCTGAACATAGCAAACTGTTTTCGTTGAGAAGATGGAAGAGAAAAGTTGGAGAGAGGGGAGATGGAGAAGAAGAGAAGAAGATGGAGAGAGCGTGTTTTTATGAAGATTTGTTAAGGAGAAATTTTTGGAATATCTTCAGCGTAATTGCAGTGGTTTAGGAAGATAGTTAACTTTAATGAATGTATCTATTTTCTCGTAAGATTGGGGGGGTCTTTTTCTCACACAAAATATGAGGGTACACATGGTAAATCACTAATTGAGGGGGTTTGCCTTATTAAAATTAAATGGGGGTGGTTAGTCCTAATATTTTTCTTACTGAGGGGTTTATATCTCATTAACCCTAAAATTTAATTTAATATTTTAATATATTGTTTTATCGTATTAGCGTTTCAAGTAATTCAAGTCATCAACAGTGAGTGGAACACCTTTTATATGTTGACGTGTAAGGATTAAATGTCAAAAATAAAAAAATTGTTTGATGAAAATTTTAGAGAAATAAGTGTTGTTCGAATTCCCATCAAATAGAACAAGAAAAATCAAATTTCCTATATATAAACAAAATTGCAAAATAATGTTGCAAGTTTTTCATCAGCCGACAAGCTAAAGTGCAAAATTAGCTAAGCAAAATATGCGTTTAGATATCAGCAGCAGGAGCACATTACACTCCGAAGGTGAAGTTTATAATATTATTTTTTATCGTAAAATACACTTTACACCTCTGTACTATGGAAAAAGTTGCATTAACCCCCTATAGTATGAAAACCTACAAAACCCCCCTAACGTTAATTATTCTGTTAGTTAAAGGTGATGTGGAATATTGATTATATATATATATATATATATATATATATATATATATATATATATATATATATATATTTTTTTTTTTTTTTGGCCAAAAAGATTTTATTATTCCATTATGATAAAGCGTTTGGGGGCCTCGTTAAAACCTTGTGGGCCTAACACAAGGAAAAAGAGTACCCCTACAATGGTAATAAAAAATCAGAGATGACCCTATCGAGCCTATTACAGTGCACCCACAAAATGTGGTAAAAAAGAAAATAAACTAAATCTTCTAGAGCTAAGGCAGCAAAAGCTTCGATAATTCCAAAAGGGCCCCTAGGGGTTGAACCACAATTAAGTAAACTCGGCTTGTTTCTCCACCTAACTCCATGCAGCGGGTTCCATAATTGCAAAACAGCCCCCAGGTGGGGGTAATTATGAAATAACCTAAAAAACTTAGCCCACCAGGAAAAATTCAATATTAGCATAGGACCCCAAAAAAGGGCGATGCTGTAATTATCAGAAAACCCAAAGTTTCCTAACCACCAGCTCATTGACAACAAGGGATCCTCGAACCTTTACGAAAGCGAGGCACTCCAGCCCGATCTAAAATTAAGGAGGATCGAATTTGACGAGGAAAATCAGCTACTGAGTATCATCTTCTCTCTTTGTGCTCATATGCCATCTTAGCTAATTCATCAGCAACAGCATTCGCCTCTCTATAAATGTGCCGACCCATCCATGTATCTTTGAGGAGGTGATGAATTCGAGTGATAAGGTATTGAATCTCCCATGCAATCGAGACTTTATTATATATCATATCAACAACGAGCTTGGAATCCGATTCAAGAGTGATTTGCTCGAAACCCATCTCCCAGCAAAGTGTTAGACCATCACTAATAGCTTGAGCTTCTGCAAATATAAGCGACCCTTTTCCATAGAAATTAGAAAAACCTCGTATCGCTTTCCCATTACTGTCGCGAATCAGACCCCCACCTGAGCAATAATCTCCTTTCCTTGAACCATCAACGTTGAGCTTTACTTGAGGCGAAGTTGGAGGCTGCCATTTAATCCATCTGCCTATAATTGTTTCCGTTTCTTTTATTCGAATGTTGAGATTCTGCAAGACAATTCTCCCTTGCATGCCCGTCGAGGCCCTAACCTGCATGGCATCATTTAAGGCTGTAAGATAAGGTGCCATATTCCGAATAATAGTTACGGTGTTCATAGGAGTATCCTCAAATATAGCACAACAACGGCTCTTCCAAATCTCCCAACACCCGAACATTAGAATCCCCAAAGCTATCATTCCATCTTGCCCATCAGTCCAAGTGTGCACAAGTTGTTGCATGGACCCATATGTGTATGGTTTATGCCAAATCATGGCATAGTATTTCCACACACCCTGAGCTACTTCGGATTGCGCAAATAGATGAGTCAGGCCTTCTTGATGCGGAGAAGCACAACACCGACATTTAGAAGGAGAAGTACAACCTCGTTTGCGAAGAGCCAAGTCCACCGGAATTGCCCCATACGATAGTCTCCAGAAAAAGGTATATATATATATATATATATATATATATATATATATATATATATATATATATATATATATATATATATATATATATATATAATAAAATACAATTTGAGTTTCAAATTGCAAAAAGGATAAGTAAAAAAATAAAATAATTTATCATAGAAATTTAGTAAACTATATAATTTATAAATATTATAAAAATATAAAGCTGTAAAATTTTAGATTTCAAATACGACAGAATTTTTTTTCTTTATTATCAAACATTTATTTTAATAACATATTTTTTTCATTTTTTTCCAAAAAATCAAATTTTAACCTCGCTCTAAACTATGCATTAAATCCAGCCCTCAATACACATCTCCTATCATATCTATTCCATTTTTATTTTCCCCTTTTTCTTTTCTTAATTGTTTTTCTCTTTCACCATCTTACTGAGCTATATCGCATCACCACTACAGCAACTGGAGGTCGAAGAATCCCAAAAGCTTCCTCCGCTTCCAAAAATCTACGGCCTAAACTCCTAATTTCATTTCAGAACTTTGTTCTCTTTGCTCTTCAGGGTTTGCTTCTAATTCTCCATGGAAGAACGTAACTCACCCTGGCCTGCAGTAGATGTTGTTGTGACGCGTCTTTATCCACGACAACGGAAGTTAGCGGTGGCGTGATGGTGTATTGTTTCGATATACGTGGTGGGTGGTGAAACCGATCATCTTCTTCTTGGGTTTCAAGATTTTGGTTGTGGGTGGTCGGGTGGTGGCTGTGGTGGGAGAAATAAAAGGGCTGGTATGTAGGCAATATGTTTGGTCTGTCTATACGAAGAGAGGGGAAGATGAATAAAAATTTGGAGGAGACAAAAATGGAATAAATTTTATTAAAATGTGAGGATATAAAAGTAAATTCATTATAATTTTTAACGGTGTCAACTTTTTGAACATGGACTGTTAAATTGGGGGGGGGTTTGTAGTTTTTTATACTATACAGGGTTGAATGCGACATTTTCACAGTACAAAGGTGCAAAATGTATTTTACGCTATTTTGTATACCAATAACACATACAATTAAAGACTTTATTTATAAAATGTTATTATTACTATTGTGATTTTAATTTCTTTTGGCGGAAAAAAACAAACACTGCCTGATACTCTTACAATCCTTAAGCTGGCCCTTATGGGATTTTGGTAAACTCTGCAAATCCATTTTATGAGTCTAGTAAAAGGTGAGTACTTCTTTTTATGCGCGTGTGTAATTATGATAATATTACGAGCATTGTTTTTTTTTTTCGGCAATATTTAACGTAATTACATTATGTAGAGAATATTATATGTTTCCTAAGTATATGTTCTCCATATATATATTAAGTTAGCATTTTGTAATGTTTAGAAAATTAATAGGTAGGCTTCTATATATATATATATATATATATATATATATATATATATATTATATATATTATAATGTTGTGGTCTTTAGCAAATGAGTCTTTAGTCTTTTGATAAGTGTTATGACATGTGTAGCTCCATAATCAAGAGAATTAGTATAGTGTGACATGTGTCCTTATGACAAGGCTATGAAAATGCCTATACATACTTGTATTTTGTATTGAAATGAATAAGAGATGAATACAAAAAAATTGCTAGCATTTCGCTCTCTCTACTCTCTACTCTCTCTTTCCTCACACACTCTCTCTATCTTTCCCACTCACATAGTATATTATACTATATTATTTATAATATTATATGATATTATATAGTGTATATCATATACACATATACCCATCCGAATATATATATATATATATATATATATATATATATATAAATATATATATTAGATCCAATATTAGTAACTTGTTAATACTGTTTAATTAATAATATTCACACCATTAGTGTTTGTAGTAAAATATTTAATACATTAGCTAATGGGAATTATTTCACAACACGTTATCAGCACGAGGTTCTGCTCGGAAAAAAAGGTAGGTTATGTATGTTTGTTTATGTTATTTTATTGAGAAGAAGAGAAGAAGATGGAGAGAGCGTGTTTTTATGAAGATTTGTTAAGGAGAAATTTTTGGAATATCTTCAGAAAATGAAGGATATATATCTATAATTATGTGCATGTTGATTTATGAGAAAAA
Source organism: Erythranthe guttata (assembly GCF_000504015.1). Next base: position 480,913 of record NW_012193198.1, read on the forward strand.
AAAAGTCATTATCTCTGGCCTCAGCTATGAATTTTCAACTTGCATTACATGATTTTTATTTGCAAATTTAGAAACTTGTAATTGGCATGTGAAAGTTTCGATCTATTTATTTAATAATCTTCTTTAAATTAGCAAAAGGAAATTGACTGATTTAGATAATATAAATGAAAATGACTCTGTCGCATAGGAGTCCAAATTAAGGGTCGATTAAAAGGCTATGATAATTACTCCGAACATAATGTTCGTAGACATGGTGGACGTCGTAGTCCTCAATAATGGCCGATATAGAAGTCGTAAATATAACTCCGGGTGTGATGCCCGTAGAGTCACTAAAGGTTGTGATTCCCCTAAAAGGCCAATGAGGCTATTACGATAAAATTAATTGGGTGATGTACCTATATAAACGAAGGAGATTTTTGTTATGGGTCGATTGAAAGGCCATTATAAAATTAAATATGGGGTTAGGCCTACAACGACGAAGTCAAGATGTTCTTAAATTGTCCAAGGTGGATGTAAATATTTCCGCCCAGATAATCATTTGGTCAAAATTAATTAAATCTCATGAGTTTATTGCCTACAAAATATATTTTGGCCTATGAGTAGAGGTTATATATTTGAGATCATGCATGATAATATTCTTAATGATTACGATATAACTCTCTCGATGTAATAATTTTCGAGATTGAATTTATTTATTTATGAACATACCTCCCTCGGACGATATATATACCCGAGGTTGAGCCTATAATATTTTCTCGAGATAAATATAAACGACGTCAAATTTATATACTTCTCTCGGATGATTTTACTCCCGAGATTGAGCTAATTTCTAAGATAAAATTTAAATCTCTCTCAGACGACATATGCCCGAGATCGAGTTTATAATATCTCCCTCGGACGATACATTCTTGAGGTCGAGCTTAATTATATATTCCCCAAATAAAAATTTACGACTCTCTAGCTCAGACGATTTATTCCCGAGTTTAAGTTAGTAATACTCCCTTGGAAGAAATATTCCCAAGGTCGAGCTCATACACCCCTGATGATATTGGTAATATTTCTAAGTTAATTTGATATGTCTATTAATTGTGTAACATGTACATATCTCTCTCGGATGTTAAATTCCCGGGATCAAGTTTGCAAAACTCCCTCGAACGCGAAATTCTCGAGGTTGAAATTATATATCTCTCTTGGATGTTAAATTCCCAAGATTGAGTTAGTATTTTATGGGCATATTACTTAATATGGATGTACATGTGAAACACAAACATAATAAACTATTGTCTATATATTATATTTTGAACTTCGAAATTGAGCTACGTGCATATCTTTCTCGGACTGATTCCTGAAATTAAGATAATAAGCTACATATCACCCTCGAGTGACATATTCACGAGGTCGAATTTTAGAAGTTCTCCTTCAGATGAAATATTCCTGAAGTAGAGTTTGCACCCCTGAATATATATATTCCGGAGGTTGAGTTCAAATATCTCCCCGGACGATGTATTAGTCTAATTGGCAATTTAATATATTCTAAATTTTATTGAGTGTGATATTGCGCAAAGCACGAAGTAAAACTAAATTACTTTCCGTGGAGATTATGGATCCGGGAATAAACAATTGTTCTGCTTATGATATTAAAAGCATTAGCTTTTGTATTGTATTGTGTCCTAATTCGAATTTTCAATTCATACATCACCATGCCATATAAACTGGTTAATCCTGAAATATTCAGGTTTTGGCATGTTAATATGGGGACGCCTATAAAAATATTATGGTGGCTTGAATTAAAGAATATACTACGGACATTTGTACGATATAAGGATCCTTATGTCCGAAGAGAACTTATGTAATTTATATCAAACAAAGATCTCGTTATATAACATTTAATGCAAAAGGATCGATAATATTTATGGACCAATAAAACCTTTCAAGTGGACCAATATCTTAAATATATATGATTTTGTGAGAAGCATCTTATAGATGGTCTCGCGTGTGTTTATTATGTACGTGCAATACGATTTTGCACGTTTTCTGCACAAGTTAATATACCCCGTGCATATGAGAATGGATAGTGCCGGAGAAACTCGATCAAAATAATTTTGATAAGTTTGTGCAGTACATGGGGACAAATATACTCAGTACCTTGTAGCACACGCTCACACTCATATGGATTAATTGAATCCACTGAATAAATGTGTTACAATGAACATACTCCAGATAATTATATAGAGCTTAATCTCTCAAAAAAGGCAATTATAATTATTCGGGATGATTATGCCAGTGAACCACCTTAAAAAAAATAGAATGTCGGCAGAGCCGAGTTTGGCTTGAAGAAAGCGATTAAATTGGAATTGACTTTCCTTGAGAAACGAAATAAATATGGGTTAGTTGTACAAATTCCGGATTATGTAAAATTTCCTGAATATAAATGGGGTTTTGTTCGTTAGAGGAATAATAACAATAAAATTGTTCGATATAATGTGTGCCTTGTAAAATATTGGTTCTTCCGAGTATATGGGAATGATTATATTTAAATGAATTTACCTGTTCAACATTTTTTCGCTTCCTAGGGTTGTCCATGAGGAAATGAACATACGTCTAACAGACATTCTAATGTTATCTTTATGGTTCACTGAATTTTGTTATACTCCCGTGGATTTAAAATAAAGCAAAGACAGAGTGATGATATGTTGCACTTTTTTTCCATATGTTTGGTTTTTTTCTCATGTGATTTTTCCGACATAAGGTTTTTAACAAGGCAACTTATGAATTTTTAAATAGCCTATTTTGGAGGCATATATTATTGGTTTCAGGGGGAGCACATAATGCTATGATACGTTATACTTTTTTTTTTCCTTTTGACTGGGTTTTTCCCATAGGGTTTTCCAGCTCAAGGTTTTTAATGAGACAACCTACAAATTGATTGATAGCCCATATTGGGGGCTTATATTGCTCAGTTCAGGGGGAGCAATAGTGCACTGCACTCTATTTCCACTTATGACTGGTTTTCATCCCATTGGGTTTTCCAGCTAACCTTTTTAACGAGGCAACTATGCACACGACATGGAATTGAGTCATACACTAGATAGGTTTTTCCCACTGGGTTTTCCTACTTAAGATTTTAATGAAGCATCAATTCAGTCGATAGAATGATGCTACGTCCAAGGGGGAGTATTATAATATTGTGGACTTTAGTGAATGAGTCCTTAGTCATTTGACATGTGTAGCTCCATAATCAAGAGAATTAGAATAGTGTAACATGTGTCCTTATAACAAGGCTATGAAAATGCCTATATATAATTGTATTTTGTATTGAAATGAATAATTGATAAATACAAATATTTTGCTAGCATTTCTCTCTCTCTCCTCTCAACTCTCTCTTTCCTCACACACTCTCTCTATCTTTCCCAATCACATAGTATATTATATTATATTATATTATATTATATTATATTATGTATAATATTATATGATATTATATAGTGTATATATCATATATATATATACCCATCCGAATATACATATATAAATATATATATTAGATTCAATATTAGTAACTTGTTAGTACTAATTAATTAATAATATTCACACCATTAGTGTTTGTAATAAAATATTTAATACATTAGCTAATAGGAATTATTTCACAACAATATATATATATATATATATATATATATATATATATATATATATATATATATATTAAAGGT
>NW_012193202.1:0-55000 GCF_000504015.1 Erythranthe guttata
CCTTAGGCCATCTCCACAGTTTGTCTAAAAACGGTTGTCTATATCAATAATATAACCAATAAAAGTGTTTTAGCATTCCACTTTTAACACTGCACTTAGGGGTGGAGATCGGACGGATCGGATCGGAAATAGGCTGTTCGGAAAATTTTCGATTTTTTTCGGAACCACAATTTGATTTCCGATTCCGATTCCGAAATTTTCGGAATGCAAAAATGAGTTCCAATTCCAAAATTTTCGGAATTTTCGGAAAATCGGAAATTTTCGAATCCGAATAAAAAATACATAATCAGAAGAAATGATTGAAAAAAAAAACAACAAAAAAATAGCCAAATCCCAAGAACCATCAATGGCTAAAATCTCCACAAATTACAACACATGAAGAACCATCCCGAGCGGAAGAGAGTTACAAAGCAACTCATCCTATGTCAAATATTTTACAAAAAGAGCTACAAAAAGATTAAATATTTTACAAAAAGATTGACGAAGAAGTATGGAGAAGAAGAAGAGCGGCGCATGGAGAAGTAGAAGAGTTAGGTTTTTTGCATTGAAATCAAATGGTTTGCTGGTATGTTGATGATTTCTCACGCCAAGAAATTCAGATCTGAAGAAGAAGAATGTGGCAAATAGTGAAAGAAATGAGGTGTTCGGCGGGTTTGACCGAATTGTTAAGAAATTAGGGTTTTAGAGATATTCTTTAGAAATTGCATTTAAGTGCTCAAAGTTAGGGGTTAGTTGTATTTGAAACAGAACCAAGGGACCAAAATGAAAATTGTATAAGGCTTTTGGTAGGGTGATGGGCCAGATTAAAGTCCCATAAGCCACCTATCGCAACCCATATTCAGTGGGCTTTGTGCATTTTTTCCAGATTTGGTTAAATGTATAATAGCAAATACACATAATACTACTAATTATATTGCATTTTTCGGAAAAAAATCGGAAATTTCGGAAATCATTTCGGATCGGAAATCGGAATTTCCGGGGATAAAAAACATAGTTCCGATTCCGATCCAAAAAGATAGGAAAAAATCGGAAATCGGAATCTCGGAAATTGGAAAGAAATTTTGCCATCCAAAATCGAATAATCGGATCGGAATCGGCGGAAATCGGAAATTCCGTTCCGATTTCCACCCCTAACTGCACTACAACAACATTGTTAATATTTTACACAACATCACCATTTCTAGAAACACACACACACCGTTCAAATTGAAGTATATATGCTACAAATCATATATTATTGTGATCTGTACCAAATATAGGATTTATATAAAATTACCATACTAACTGGAAACCAAATCCAACACAATCTACTGATTTTTTTTGCAGCTAAAATAAAAAAAATACAAAGGTCTGTTGCTTAAATAATACTACACGCAGAATCACTAATACTACACGCAAAATTACAACGATGAAATAACAGTACAAAAATATCCATGTATATTTTAGTTGCTTATACAAAAAAACCCTAAATGAATATATATTATCATGTATACACGTGATGATAATTATTATTTAAAATTGTGTCATAATATTTGTATATAATTACAAACAAAGTGCCATGTAGTTATTTAAATGTTTTTTTGTTAATTTACCATGTGCTACTTTGTAATTTTCTAGAAGTAAAGTTAAATGCATGTAAGCCCTTCTATTGTTAATATTTATCATTCACTAGCCCAATAGCCTATTATAATACTTTTGAAACACATCCTATTCATTCACACACCATATAGTTCAGTAAACAAATAATAGTCAAAGCTCATAGGATTACATAAAAAAAAAAAACAATCTATATAATATATAAACGTCGAATCTCACACCTAATTGATTGACATTTGTCAATTTCAATTGGTGACATGTATTCAATTTCATCCCATGTGGCAAATTGATTGGTGAAAACAAATCATTAAAAAACATGTCACAATTTTCCAAAATTAAAAAGATATTAAATTATTTTATTATATATTTATATCATACTATTTATAAAATGCTCTAAATATATCAATTTTTTTGGAAACTCTAAATAGTATTATTTAACTTTAATTTAATTTAAATTTATTTAAATTTAATTTAAAATCTTCAATTATTATAATTGTATGATTGATGGTGTTACGAAAATTTTGTATTTTAATTCATAAACTTGGAGTTATACAAAAAAAATATTGCAGAATAAATTATTTGATATTCTACATTTTACATGAACATGACCAGAGAATATGTTTATCTTTTTTACTAATTTAATATCATATTCGTAATTACCAAAATTTCCCTGATGTTTGTTTCCGTCTTACATCGACCCCCTTACAGTATGATTGTTCACGTAATTATATTTATTACGTGGAATATTCCCCTAAAAATGCAGATTCTACCATGCACACGACATTTGTTTATGGTACGTTTTAAAGACAAAAATTACTCTGAGGGGGATTTTACACGAAATATTTAGTCTTCTTAAATAACATATTCACAACTTTTTAGTAGTACTATTACCTCCCCTAAGGGTAATTTTTGTATTTAAAAAGTAAGATAAAAGAAATGTCACGTATGCAAGGGTAGAATCCACAATTTTTGGGATATTATATGGAATAAACAAAATTCCGTCAAAAATCACACCATAAGGGGGTCGTGTAAGACAAACAATCATCTGGGGGATTTTGGTAATTACCGATAAGTGGGGGTGCTTTCCGTAATTTAGCCTAAGTTCATGAGGATTTTCGTAATTTATCCTATTAACAACGATTAACGTTCTTTTCACGTCTTAACGTTTGCTTATACCCTTATATTATTTTAAATAATTTTAATGCCAGCTTGATAATATAATTAAATATTAATTTCTAATATATTTAATATGTGTTTCTTGATGTTTCAAGTACCACACATAAGAAATTTGATATAAAAGTTGCGAGATTGAATATAATTGTATTTTATACAAAATAATAGATACTTGCAAAAACATTGATGCAAAATCAGAATTAGGCTATGGTTAGTGTTAACATTAGAATTATGATTATAAATAATATTCTTTGAATTAGTATTAGTGTTAATACTAGGATTAGGATTCGGATTAATATGGTATTATAATTAATATTAATTAATATTATGATTATGATTATGATTATGATTGTGATCAATATTAGTAATTGAATTATAATTAAGATTATGATTATTGGTTAGTACTACAATTAGTGAGATGTAATATTATTATGATTATGATTAGCATTAGGATTAGGATTATGGTTAGAATTAAAATTAGAATTATAATTAGAATTAACATTAGCATTAGCATTAGTATTATTAGTAGTAATATTATTAGAATTATAGTTAATGTTAGAAATAGGTTTAGGATTAGAATTATGATTAGGATTAGAATCATGATTAGTGTTATGAATATGATTAGGAATATGATAAGGATTTGGATAATATTAGTATTACAATTATAATCAGCATAAGCATATCCATATTAATATTAACATTAAAATTAGTATTAGCATTAGAATATGTACATTAGCATTAACATTAACAATATTAACATATTAGTATTAGAAATAATATTAGTATTAGTATTAGTATTAGTATTAGTATTAGTATTAGTATTAGTATTAGTATTAGTATTAGTATTAGTATTAGTATTAGTATTAGTATTAGTATTAGTATTAGTATTAGTATTAGTATTAGTATTAGTATTAGTATTAGTATTAGTATTAGTATTAGTATTAGTATTAGTATTAGTAATAGTATTAGTATTAGTATTAGTATTAGTATTAACATTAGTATTAATATTAGTGTTAATATTAGTTTTAGTATCAGTATTAATATTAGTACTAATATTAATATTAATATTAATATTAATATAAATATTAATAATAGTATTAGTATTAGTATTAACATTAGTATTAATATTAGTGTTAATATTAGTTTTAGCATTAGTATTAATATTAGTATTACTATTAATATTAATATTAATCTAATTATCAGTATAAGGGGTCGTGTAAGACAAACAATCATCTGGGGGATTTTGGTAATTAACGATAAGTGGGGGTGCTTTCCGTAGTTTAGCCTAAGTTCATGAGGATTTTTGTAATTTATCCTATTAACAACGATTAACGTTCTTTTCACGTCTTAACGTTTGCTTATACCCTTATATTATTTTAAATAATTTTAATGCCAGCTTGATAATATAATTAAATATTAATTTCGAATATATTTAATACGTGTTACTTGATGTTTCTAATATATTTAATATTAGTGTTAATATTAGTTTTAGTATTAGTATTAATATTAGTATTAATATTAGTATTAATATTAATATTAATATTAGTCTAAATATCAGTATCAATATCAATATCAGTATCGGTATCATTATCGGTATCGTTATTAGTATCGGCATCAGTATCGGTATCGGCATCGATATCGGTATCGGTATCGGTATCGGTATCGGTATCGGTATCGGCATCGGCATCAGTATCAGTATCAGTATCAGTATCGGTATCATTATCATTATGAGTATCGGTATCATTATCATTATCAGTATCAGTATTAGTATCAGTATCATTATCAGTATCAGTTTCAGTATTCATATCCGTATTAGTATTAGTATTTGTATCATATCAACATTTGTATCAATATCAGTATGAGTATGAGTATGAGTATCAGTATCAATATCAATACATGTATCAGTATCGATATTAGTATTACTATAGTATCAGTATTAGTATCGGTTTCATTATCAGTATCAGTTTCAGTATTCATATCCGTATCAGTATTAGTATTTGTATCATATCAACATTTGTATCAATATCAGTATGAGTATGAGTATCAGTATCAGTATCAATATCAATATATGTATCAGTATCGATATTAGTATTACTATAGTATTAGTATTAATATTAGTATTAGTATTAGTATAAGTATTAGTATTAATATCAATATTCGTATCCCTCCTAGTACGAGTATCAGTATGATTGTGAGTATCAGTATGAGTATGAGTATCAATATTAGTATGAGTATCAGTATTAATATGAGTATCAATATTAGTATCAGTATTAGTATTACTATGAGTAACTGTATAAGTATCGGTATTATTATCAGTATCAATATCAATATAAGTATTAGTATTAGTATTACTATTAATATTAATATTAATATTGCTATGAGTATCAATATTAGTGTCAATATCATTATCAATATTTATATTAGTATTAATATAATATTACTAAGAGTATCAGTATGAGTATAAGTATTAATATCAGTATCAGAATTATTATTGTTATTAGTATCAGTATTAATCTTAGTTTTAGTATTTCTATTAGTATTAATATCAGTATCAATATCACTATTAGTATCACTATATGTATCAGTATTATTATTAGTATTAATATCAGTATTAGTCTTATTCGTCGTATTAGTATTAGTATCAATATAACTATCATTATCAATGTAAGTATCAGTATTATTATCAGTATTAGTATCAATATTAGTATTAATCTTAGTATTTGTATTAGTATCAATATGAATATTATTATTAGTATTAGTATTAGTATTAGATGAGTATGAGTATTATTATTATTATCAGTATTAATATTAATATTAATATTAGTGTCGGTATTAGTATTAGTATTAGTATCAATATTAGTATTAGTACCTAATATTAGTTTTATTATTAGTAATAGTGTTAGTATTAGTATTAGTATTAGTATTAGTATTATTATTAGTAATAGTGTTAGTATTAGTATTAGTATTAGTATTAGTATTATTATTGGTATTAGTATTAGTATTTGTATTAATATTAGTATTAGTATTTGTATTAGTATTAGTATTATTATTAGTATTAGTATTAGTATTAGTATTAGTATTAGTATTAGTATTAATATTAGTATTAGTATTAGTATTAATATTAGTATTAGTATTAGTATTAGTATTTGTGTTAGTATTAGTATGAGTATTAGTATTAATATTAGTATTATTATCAATATAAGTATCAATATTATTATTAGTATTAGTATCAATATTAGTCTTATTCTTAGTATTAGTATTAGTATTAATATGAATATTAGTATTAATATTAGTTTTATTATTAGGCTTAGTATGAGTATTGGTACGAGTACGAGTATTAATATTAGTATTAGTATCAATATCAGTATCAGTATCCGTATTATTATTAGTATTAGTATTAGTATTATTATTAATATTAATATTAGTACAAGTATTAGTACCAATATTAGTATTAGTATCACTATTAGTATTAACATTAGTATTAGTATTTGTATTAACATTCGTATTAGTATTAATATTAATATTAGTATTAGTATTAGTATTAGTATTAGTATTAGTATTAGTATTAGTATTAGTATTAGTATTAGTATTAGTATTAGTATTACTATTAGTATTAGTATTAGTATTAGTATTAGTATTATCAGTATTGGTATCTGTATTGGTATCAACATTGATATCAGTACTGGTAGTGGCGTATACATCATATCTCTTTTGCAATATTTATAAGATTTATTGTTCTTTAAGTAAAGTGCATCACTAATTGAACGCCATTAGTGATAAACTTGATGGTTATTTGAATATCTATTTTGTTACTTCTCTGCTACCGTGTCTATTGTTACCTAAGTTATTTTGCAGAAGATTCACATGGTGTAGTAGATTGCAATCCAAGAAATAGAGTTATACCATATGTTTTAAATGATTTCACTTAATCTTGATATCGTGTTTTGTACGCTTCTTAACTTAATTTCATATGGTACAACTCTAAATTAAGAGATAAAGTTTATATTTTTTTTATTTCTTTCCATTTTATTTTACTTGAATTGGATTGTGTCGTTTACATAAGTTTATTTTTCTCATTTTGAAACTGACCTCCGTGCAACGCACGGGTGAAATACTAGTACACATAATACTACTATTATTATATTGCATTTTTCGGAAAAAAAATCGGAAATTTTAGAAATCATTTCGGATCGGAAATCGGAATTTCCGGGGATAAAAAACATAGTTCCGATTCCGATCCAAAAAGATCGGAAAACGGAATCTCGGAAATTGGAAATAAATTTTGCCATCCAAAATCGAATAATCGGATCGGAATCGGCGGAAATCGGAAATTCCGTTCCGATTTCCACCCCTAACTGCACTCCAACAACATTGTTAATATTTTACACAACTATTATAAAATATTAATAAAAATATGTATTATTGTAAAAAAATATTTATATGTTGAATCTTTTATGATTTTTGTTTTACAAAATTATTTGACTTTTATTTTAGTTAATTTACCAATAACTAATAATACTAACTAACAAGTATAGAAAATCAATTTTAAATTTGATATAAGAAATTTGAATAACTTAATTTTATAATTCGTTATGAAATATTTTTTTATGTTAATTAAAATGATAAATGTTTTTTCAATATTCAATTATTAACAATACTAAGTAAAATAACAAATATTATTTTTAGTACATTTATAAATATAAAAAGCAAGTAAGAAAATATAAAATATTTTTTAATGATAAATATATTATAAAGTACAATATAACATTATTTTAATATTTTCTAGATTTGCTATATGATAGTTTTGGTTTCTCAAATTTGAGAAGCCAAACTTACAATTTAGCCAATTTATTAGTTATACATTTTCCTCTTGGAGCTCACTATTTTGCTCTTAGCTTGATTGTTCATATCGTGTAAAATATAAGTTTGCATTGCACTGTTGGAGATGCTCTTAATATAAATAATAAAACAATAGGTTTCCCTCTCGTTCCTCTCTTTCCCCTCTCTTTTTTTCCAGCCGCCCACCAAGCTTTCTTTCTCTACTTTTCAATTGTTCCACCATTTTCTCTCTCTTACTCTCCTTCTCTAATTTTTGTAACGTCCAACCCAATTCCCTTCTATCTCTCTCTTTAACAAATCGATGGGGGCAAACTTAGAATGTCGGCATCGCTGGAATTTGTATATTATGAGGACCCATTTCCAGATCCGCGGTGGAGAAAAAGAGGAGGCGAAGGACTTCGATAAATCAGCGGCCTCGACGAAGATGCTGTGGAGATGGCGGGTGTAGAAGGGGGTGGAGGAGGTGGTAAGGCAAGCAGCGGGGCGGGGCAGTTGGCGGCAAGAGATGGAACTATGGCGGTGGAGGCGACGTCAATAAAAGGGATGGTTATGGAGGCAAGGAGGTGGTGGCTATGGTGGTGTGAGCTCCGATCAATGGTAGGAGATGACGGTTATGGCATCTAGGGTTTAATTTGGTCGGCCGCTACGTTTTAGTAGATAGGGTTTCGCGGTGACTAAAGAGTTGTTGGTTGCTAGGGTTTGGCGGCAGCCGAATTTGTTGGATGTTATGGTTTGACGGCGGTTGAAAAATGTCGGGTGTTAGGTTTTAGAGGCGATTGGGAGCTGTTGGGTAATAGGATTTCGAATAGTACACCATAGTACATCATAGTGCATCATAATACTGTTAGAGTAGGTGACCAACAAGCCAACTTGTGGCTGTGGTCTTTCCATTTATTATTGTAATACACAAACCTTTTTCGTATTAATGATAAAACACCTTGGCATTCTATATCTTTGTCCATTTGTCACAAGCATAGATATAGTCCTTACAGTTATTAAAAGTACTAGTAATTGATCGTTAGGGTCGTGAGATATTTACTATAGTATTATAACTGTTAAACATGTTCCCAGTCGAAGGGTTACGCCACCAATGAGGATATCGGCCTTTTCCATTAAGAGACTAACACTTGGTGTATGTGTACTGCATCTCATCAGTAAACGGTATTGTGATATCGGCATGCATAAGTGGGTTCTCGTGATATGACGAGTTCACTGAACTCCCCCACCCTAGAAATCTCTAAGTGGTTCTCAATAATCGAGTAGAGATATCTATGGTATAGTTGTACACCATTAGTCCTTATGACCTAGACATCACCGGGACTTCACTAGAGGACCAGCTGTATCTTGACCTGTCCCTGAGTTCCACCGAGGACAACCCCAAGGGCCAGTGTTCGTGCAGTCCGAAATTTAGTGGGAGGTCTGTGCATTGTAGTCGGGGATTCGATCGCTAGAATAGTCTTGGATGTCCTGTGTGTTCTCATAGTTTGTAATCTCTAAGTCTCTGGCCAGAGCAAACTAAGTGATGATTAGAGAATTCAATTCTCTAAGTCATGCACGTAACGATTACAACACTTAGAACGATCGCACAGTCATTGAACTACTAAGGAGGTATCGATGAACCAATGCATATAGTTCAATCGGGACATATGAATCGAAGGGATCGTACTGTACGCTAACTATATCAAAAGGTTCTTGCAGGCACTTCATTTGTATCTAGAGAATCATAACGCATAGTTGTTAGACGCCAATCTTGATTCATTGGATGATTAAGGTGAAACGAGCTTCATCTTAATCATAACTCTAAGGGACGAGTTTTGACCACAAAGGGTTGTGGGTCCACGGCTAGCTTACACCTGAACCATCGAGGGACACACTGCTAGGCGATTTATGCATTTACGTTTATATGTACGTGCGAACGATCGTTTTGTGTTGATTATGCATAGGCTTTATAGTCGATTTATTGTTGTTTATTGTTGATTTTGTTTTATGTTATATGTAGATTGAATGCAATTTTGATTTATTTGCGTGTACGTAGTAATTAGTTTTAGTGGGTTTATGTTTGGTTTTACGTAATGCATCTGACTAGCAGGTATGTTTGTAGTTGTTTTTCTATTTAACTTTACATGATTTCAATCTTTTTTTGTTGCTGATGTTAGAGTAAGTGATCGACAAGCCAACTTGTGGTTGTGATCTTTCATTTGTTATTGTAATAAATAATATTTTTTTGTATAATTGATAAAATCCCCTTTGGCAGTCTATATCTTTTTTTCATTTGCATGAGCATAGATGTATTCCTTGCAGTTAATATAATAACTTATAATTGATCTACTTGAGTCATGAGATATTTAGTTAAGTAATGTAATTGTTAAACCATGTCCTAGTCAACGGGTGATGCCATCAATGAGGATATCGACCTTTCCCATTTGAGACTAGCACTTAGTGTATGTGTACTGCGTCTAACGAGTAATCGGTATTGTGATATCGGCATACATGAGTGGGTGCTCTTATAGATGAGTTCACTGAAATCCTTTATCCTAAAAATCTCTAAGTGGTTACCAGTAATCGAGTAGATGTTTCGATGATTTAGTTGTACACCATTAGTCCTTAAGACCTAAACATCACCGTGACTTCACTAGAGGACCAGCTGTATCGTGACCTGTCTCTGATTCCCACCGAGGACCGCTCTAAGGGCCAGTGTGTGTGCAGTCTGAAATCTAGTGGGAGGTCTGTGCATCTTTAGTCGGAGATTCGATCGCTAGAATAGTCTTGGATGTCCTGTGTATTCCTATAGATTTTAATCATTAAGTATTTGGCCAGAGCTGATTGTATGATGATTAGAGAATGTTTTTCTTTCCGATTGCAATACTAAGTACGTTCACACAGTTATTGAACTATAAAGAAGGTCTTGGTGAATCAATGCCTCTAGTTAAGTCGAGTTAAATAAATCACACGGTTCTTGCAGGCAATTCATTTGTATCTAGGGAATTATGACGCGTAGTTGGTAGACGCCGATCCTGATTTGTTGGGTAGTTGAGTTGAAATTAGCTTCATCTTAACTATAACTCGAGGGACGAGTTTGAACGACAATGTGTTGTGGGCCCATGGCTATCTTACACCTAAACCATCGAGGGTCACACTTCTTGTGTACTTGAATTAACTAAATAAATGGTCAAAGATTAAAATGGTGATCTTTGCATATTTGGAAGTCAATGTGATTGAGTCCAACATTCGTAATTGTGAATTATGAATGAGAATGGCAAGAGAAAGAAAATAGGCAATGATTTTAGTGTACTTTCTGAATTGTGAAGTTTCCCGATTTAGCAGGTATACTGAATTATGGTTTCCAATTTTATAAATTGGAAATCAAAAATTGGGATAAACCTAACATTCTTCTTGATCTATCTCTATAGATACATATTCATAATACTTATGATACGTCTCCCAAGTCCTTCATTGAAAACAAGTGAACAACCATGCTTTAGTATGTTGTAACAATCTGGCATCATTCCCAACGAGTAGAATGTCATCGACGTAAAGCACAAAAAATATCACTGCCCTCCCACTAACCTTCTTGTGGACACAAGGTTCCTCCGGGTTCTTCTCAACATCAAACTCTTTGATAGTTGAGTCGAACCTTATGTTCCAACTACATGATGCTTGTTTCAATCCATAAATGGATCGCTGGAGCTTGCAAACCTTTTGCTCACTTTCAGTAGATAGGAAGCCTTCCGGTTGCGCCATAAAAAAATCTTCCTCAATGTCTCCATTAAGAAAATTAGTCTTCACATCAATTTGTCGTATCTCGTAGTCATACCACGCAACTATGGCAAACAAAATCCTAATGGACTTCAGCATTGCAACTGGTGAAAAAGTTTCCTCATAGTCAACACCTTGTCTTTGACTATATTCTTTTGCAACCAATCGAGCTTTGTAGGTCGATATCGTTCCATTCACTCTAATTTTCTTCTTATAGATCCACTTGCAGCCGGGAACTATTCCCTTGGGTGGATCCGACAAGGTCCATACCTTGTTGGAGTACATGGAGTCCATTTCGGATTTCATATCATCCAGCCAATGTCCCATGTCTGTATGTCCTTAGATATTGTCCAAGGTCAATATGATCTTCATCATTTTTTAGGAGGAATAACCTATCAGACGCCTTTCGAACTCTTTCGGATTTGCCTTTCCGGAAGCCCAGCTGCTTTGGTATGGATTTAACTTCTTTGGTGTTAACTTTATAAAAAAAAAGGAAAGGCACTGCGGAGTACGTGACCCCACAGGTATGCCGGTGAGTTGGCGAACCCCTCTGTTTAATTGAAGAGTTCCAGGTGGAGTCCATTGAGACTGTATTCCATATCTTTTAGATAGTCGATAAACACAATACTTAATTATTTCTCCACCACGATCGGATCGTAGTTTCTTAATACTTTATCCGAGTTTTTTTTCTACTTTGTGTCTAAAATCTTTGAACTTTTCAAAAGTTTCAGACTTGTACTTCATCAAGTACACATACCATACGTAGAGTAATCATCGGTAAAGGTAGCGAAGTAATTAAAACAACCCTTCGCACTAATACTTAGTGGACAACATACATCTGTATGGATCAAGTCTAAAACACCTTCGGCTCGCTTCATTTTCCCCTTGTAGGGAAATTTTGTCATTTTCCTTTTAAAGAAGGATTCACAAGTTTGTAGTGATTTCACTTCGTCCAAAGTGAACAGTCACAAACTCATTCATCATTCTTAAAGAGACATGACTTAATCTAGCGTCCTAAAGTAGTGCGGGGTTTTGATCTATCTTCTTATGTATTACTGATATGACATTAAAGGGTATTTCGCTTGAATTTAATTCATATAAATTGTTAAATAGTTGTCCCTTGAAAATCACATTTTCATTCTTTTGTTATAATGCAAATTGAATTTTCAAAAACAAAAGTAAAACCTTCATTATCGAAAACATGAACAGAAATAAGGTTTTGAATGAGAGACATAACAAATAAACAATTATTGAAAATAATAGTATAATTCGAATCCAAAACACTAAGTAAATAGTCCTTACGGCTTTAGGAACAAGCCTTTCTCCATTGCCCATTCTTAGGTTGGTCTCACCCGCTCTAAGTTTCCTAGTTTTTGTCATTAGCTGCAAATCATTACATGGATGTGAGCCACAACTTGTATCCAATACCCAAGAAGAATAATTTATAGAAAAATTTACCTCAACGAAATAGGTACCCTTGTCAGAACGTTTCTTGTTTAGGTAAGCCTTGCAGTTGCGGCGCCAATGACCTTTCTTTCCACAGTGATGGCAAGCACCATCAATTTGCTTGTTGATCTTCGCCTTAAGACCCCCACTGCCTTCACCATTTTCGAACATGCTCTTTGGGAAGGGAACTGTTTCCATTCTTTTCTTTTGGAATTAACTCTTCTTTCGAGAAGGAAAAGCAATGTGACACGATCCTAGCAAGCTCAAAGATGAAGAATTGGAAGAAGCGCAAGCGTGCGAGTTTAAATAGGCTATTTGAGTTTTGCTTGGATAAGAAAGGCTTGAATCAAATAGTTGAGATGTCCATGGTTTGGTATTGGATGAAAAGGAAAAGGGAAATTCGTTGAAAAAGTTGAATTTAATGCATTCCGAAAGTCCCTTATGACTCTGGCAGAATTTACCATTAGGCTTATATCTCTCTCATCCAAAGTCCATTTAAGGTGATTCAAAGAGATTTGGAAAGATAACGAAAGATATACAACTATCATGTTTTGACCAAAGAGAGATTCGAAGCGGGACAAAAGTGAGCTAGACGTTCTTGGACGTGCACATTCAACTATCTAGACGAGTTTAGAAGGGTGGTCGAGAAGTCGACTGATATTCAAGTTATTTAATTAATTTATTAGCATTTTTATTTTATGATTTATTATGTTTTTATTATTTTATAGTTCTTTATGGCAAGGATTTTCTAATTTATTAGTTTACATATTATAGTTTAGGTAGGAGTTATTTTCCTTGTAAAAAATGAGTCTTTTTATCACTTATAAATAGGTTTCCGATTTGGCTTATTTTGATGGACGAATGTTAATGAAATTTTGAAATTATTTTCGTTTGGTTCTTCAAGAACTTTTCGAACATATCGGAGGATTCCGTTTGTTCACCCCGACTTATCAATCGATCTTTCACAATCGATTGTGGTGTCTTCACATACCAAGGTTGTTGCTTCTTTATAAGCAACCGGTCGCGGTTCCACCCTTTTGAATCTTTGTTTTTGGATGTTTCGATTTTGCTTCCGCGTAAGGTTTTTGGGTCTCGTAACAAGTTCTACGGGGTTCGTATAAATTGGTAATCAGAGCCAACATCCAAAACAGGTTTCACCTATCTTTATCTTTATTGTTGATTCAGTGTTGTTAGTGTCATAAAATTTAAAAAAAAAAAGAAAAAAAAAAGAAAAAAAAAATAAAATCGTTCTTCTTTGTTTTCTATTTCTTAGTGTATTTGTTAGGTTTTGTCTAGAGTCTTCCTAAAAAAAACTATTAAAAAAAAATTGGAATTTATTTTTATTTGGAGCTTCTTAGAGTCTAAGTTATGTTTTGTTAGTGTCATTAAGAAGAAGAAAAAATTGCTTTGATCATGCCCAAGAAGGCCGGTTATAAAGGACAAAAAAAAATGAGCAACGTAGGATGTCGCCAATGGAAAAAACGCTTCCAAGAACTCCAAGATCGAATGGAAGGACTTGGTACCCAACAAAGTCAACATGTTCGAGGGCCATACGTACGACGTGATGTTTCACTACCTATTACACCTCATCATGATAATGCGGTATATGGTGATGGAAAATATGGTGTGACATCAGCAACACCAAGAGATGTTAATATGCGGCGAGGGGCTCAGTTTGATCGACCAAGATGAGGTAATTATGAGTATTACGAGCAAGAGTTGGTTGATCATCCTAGATCATCTAAGTCCGCACTTCGTTCATTCCATGTCAATGACTTAGAAGAAACGAGATCGTTGAGTCGAAAATCATGGTGGAGCTCTTCATCAATCCGAGATAGGGAGTAAATACCAAGACATGCCACGTTCGATCCTCCATATGAAACTAAACAAAGAGGTTATTATTATTCTTAATCTCATTTAATTCATGATACTAAATGTTTTTGGTGTTTGGATTTTGGGCATGCTGCTTCAAATTGTTTGAACAAGCCATTCATGAATTTATGGTCGGACTATGACGAATTGAAGTGAAAGGGTATTTCTTTACCATCATCTTCGGAGAAGAACACTCCACCAAATTTATAAATTGTTGATACAATCGCTGGGGAATAGGTTAATGAAAGTCATATGCTCGATTCCGAGGGGGGAGAAATTTGCAAATCCGCCCCTCCAACGAAATAAAAAGAAGGTTCGGATTTGAGGGCGAATCCCTTTGAAGTGGTGGAGAATGATATGATCCAGCCATGCAATGAAGTGAACGCCGAGCTTACCAAAGTGAAAACTCCCATTGTGCATTACGATGAGAAGGTGGTATCGAGGTTTGACGCATTGAGGCTCCGAGCTACATAATACCCACGTTATTTTACGCTTCAATGGCTGATAGATGGAATGTTCTATGATGTGGTGCGAAGATGTGTAAGTTTGCTACCGAACAGAGAGATCGATTATGAGATCGCGTTTGTTTATACTCCTTCTTATATTTAAAGAGGGGGAGTATGATACGATCCTAGCAAGCTCAAAGATGAACAATTGGAAGAAGCGCTAGGGTACGAGTTTAAAGAGGTTATTCGAGTTTTCCTTGGAGAATAAAGGTTTGAATAAAATATTTGAGATGTCCATGGTTTGAAATTGGAAGAAAAGGAAAAGGGAAATTCGTTGGACAAGTCGAATTTCATGCATCCAGAAAGTCCCTTATGACTTTGGCAGAGTTTACCATTCGGCTTTTATCTCTCTCATCCAGAGTCCATTTAAGGTCATTCAAAATGATTTGGAAAGATACTGAAAGATCTACAACTTTCATATTTCGACCAAAGAGAGATTTGAAGCGGAACAGTGTCTAAATTGAGATAGACGTTCTTGGACGTTCACAACCAACTGTCTACACGAGTTTAGAATGGTGATCGATAAGTCGGCTTGACATTCAAGTTGTTTAATCAATTTATTAACGTTTTTATTTTATGATTTATTATATGTTTATTATTTTATAGTTCTTTATGGTTAGGATTTTATAATTTATTAGCTTACTTATTATAGTTTAGGTAAGAGTCATTTTCCTTGTGAAAAAAGAGTCTTTTTAGCACTTATACATAGGTTGCCACTTTTGTTTATTTTGATGAACGAATTTTAATGAAATTTTGAGATTATTCTTGTTTGGTTCTTCAAGAACTTTTAAACATATCTAAGGATTGCGTTTGTTAACCCCGACTTATCGATCGATCTTTCACAATCGATTCTGGCGTCTTCTCATACCAAGGTGTTGCTTCTTTTATAAGCAACGGGTCGCGGTTCCACCCTTTTGAATCTTTGTTATTTGATGTTTCGATTTTGCTTTCGCGTAAGGTATTTGGGTCTCGCAACAAGTACTACGGGGTTCGTATCACAATGGGAAGATAGTTCTCTTTCTTGACAGTGGACTAGAAGGTTACCAACATGTTAATCAACTCATCCAAAGGAGGATCAAGTTTGTTCATGTTGAAGTTCACTGTGAATGATTCATAGGAACTTGGGAGGGACAACAGGATGAAATCCAATGACAGCTCGGTTGGGAGGGTGACGTCAAGATTCACTAGCTTCTCGAGGAGAGTGGTCATTTTGAGGCAGTGTTCGTGGACCGAAACCCTTTCGTGTAGTCTTGCTGTGATCAACTCGTTGGTAGTTGCATACCTTGACGGTCTAGTATTCTCACTGTACATGCTATCAAGATGAGACTTGATGTCGAGAGCATGCAAGTGAGACTCATATTTCCTCACAAGCGCGGGCTCTATAGATGCTATCATGTAGCATCTGAGTGTCATCCTTCTTCCAAGCTTCATAAGGGGTAATCTCAGCTTGAGTTGTTGTGTCTGGTATAGATGTAGGAAGGCCTTTCATTGAGCACATAAAGGAACCCCTCAACAGTGAACACAAGTTTTAGACCACATAAACAATCGAGGTAGTTAGGCCATTGAGTTTTTGGTCGAGGATTGAGATTATGAGATTCTTAGACATGATTATCTGAAAAGTTAAAGAAGATGATTATTAGAGATTTGTATTAATGATTACAAGGAAATATTTGAACTTTTATTATCTAATTGTTTTCCCACTACTTTTATCGGAATGCACTACCCTCTAGTAGACAAACGAGAAAATCGATTTTTATTAAATGGGGTTTAGTTCAATAGACAAATGTAACCCATAGTTAATCTAGCCCGATTACACTTTTCCAAAAGTATCACTATCAATCATATCATTATATGACCCCAAATGTTATTTACCTCACATTTGATAATGACGTAAGTTAATTTCGCGAATTCAAAATCTTTGTGTGTCAAGTCTAACCTACCAATCAAAGACGGTCATAGAACTGATTTTATCAAACAAATGCAGTCCCTAGTTAATCTAGCCGACCGCGTTAATCTAATAGAACCCTTTCTATAACAATCTTCATCATTTATGTCAATTAAATTACAGCTGCCCTGCAACAGCACTCCCCAATAACATGGCTAACTGCCCTATTGTAAGGGGCTGCACATAATTTAACAGTTGGTAGAAGGAAAGAAAAAATCAACATCTTGGTTTTTCTCTATAACTTGAAATAATTCTTAATAAATTAAGAATGAGGGAAATTTGAAAAAAAATGTTATCTCATCAAATGATTTGGACATGTCGATGGGATTCTTACATCTATGTTGTCGAAAGGTATATGAGAAACGCATATTGTCTTGAGATAGATATTTGACCTAATTTATAATTAATTACAGTAATTAATTGTCATTTTTCAAAAATAATTAAACGACCTCAACTAGCATAAATCAATCAAATATGCCGAGGTACAGTAATTAAGTTGAGTATATTCAATATTACGCTTTTGTTTTATTAATAAAATCGATTTAAAATGTTTAAATTAATTAATTAATCGAACACCTATTTATTAAAATAGTTGATTATTGAATGAATTATCTAATTGAGTTTAATTGAAAATAATTTTCAAAACATTAAAATCAATTTTTTAAATTTTGATTTTAGAAATATGATCTGTTTTTCTTTTTCTTTTCTTTTCCGCTGAATCATTCTGGTCCGACAAGTTCGGACCGAATCGGTCCGGTTTAGATCGGGGCCAGCACCCCGAACTAGCATGCATGTCTTTTTACTGTCAGGCCGAGATCGGATTTGACCGAACCGTTGCTGCGCCGGCTCAATCGGTTGGATCGAGCTGAACCGTCGGACCGGCCTGTCCGACCGGTTCGATCCGGACAATATTAAAACAACAGTAAAATCAATTTTCAGATTTGTTTATCCGATTTTTAAAACAATTTTAAAGATGGAAAAATTCTAAACAATATTTCAAAAATATTTTAAACTTTTAAAACCACCAAACATAATAATTCAACAATCAAAACTTCAATAAATTTAATCATGCATCATAAATCAAATATACAAGAATGCAATTAATTGCGCACCAAACTCTGATACTACTGTCGGGAATCAGGCACGTGTAGGCAACGAAAATATTTTTTTTTATAAAACGAATTTTAACAAATAAACACGTGTAAAATCAAGCAATTAATCGCATACGTTAGCGCTTCCCACAAAAGTCAAATACTTGCATATAATTTAAATTACTTACACATAAATCAATTAGCATGCTCATCAATATAAACATACAATTAAATGCTCGTCATAAAATCACATTAAACGCATCATCATAAACAGATCCATGCATTTCATAATTAATTAAAACATTTAATCAAATTATCATGCATTAGTTAATTAATAAACTAGATGTTTTAGTTAATTACCCTCGAAGCATGATTTGGTAACTAAACGAGATGATGGCAAGCTGCCAAAATACCAACTTCAACGGATCTGGATCGGGTGGAGGAGCGTTCTGGCGGCGGCGGCGCGTGGGGTTGCTGCTCGCTCCACGTGTCTTCATCTTCTTTCATTTCACCTCGAACACTGATTTCCACACCCTAATAGCACTAGATACTAGAGTGTTAGAGAAGAACGGAATCAAATAAAAGAGAAAGAAGAACCACGACGATTGAGTTTCCGACAGGGAGTGGCGGTGGCTAGGGTTAGCCGAGGGAGAGATTGGCCGAGAGAGAGGGGGAGAAGTGGAGGCTGGGATTTTTTATGTCTTGTTATTGTTGGGAATTTTATTTAATAAAATAAAACTATTTTTTGAATGAAAATTAAAAAATATATTTAGGCACCTATTTGATGAAATAGGTGTGACAATATGAAGAGGTGTGGCCACATCACTTCACTTGTTTAATTTCCTAAGGGTTGTGTTCATTAATCACAACCATTGGAAATTTATAAATAGAAACTTCACATGTTTGATTTAATAACAAAAAAAAATCAATTCAACTCCATAATTTTGTTCTATGGAATTATTCATTATTTAGCCCGAAAATATTCTTCGTAGAATATTTTCTCCGTATTCGATTCGAGAGTTTGACACAAAGTAACGTTCCTTGTACTCAGGATTTTGAGTGCTCATATGCCGAGTTAGCCGTTGTATCTTGGGAGACCATTGCCAAATAACCGTAAGCATCGTAGCGGGGCAATATTGTCTTAACGAAAGAGTATTCTCGCCTCGGCTAATCTTTTCGTATTTTCACTAATTAATTTGTTCGACCATTTTACTAAATTCACTACCCGTTTTATATACCGGGAACACCAATCTTAAGACAATATCTTTGTGAGATTTAGTAAATTGTGTTTTCTACACACGTTGGTAAACAAGATGGAGAAGAAGATAGTCTGCCAACAATCAAGAAGTTACAAAATCAAATTGGAGGAAAAAGTTCATTTTCGGACAGAACATGAAGTCCACGTTCTTTTGCATTTTCGAAGTTGTTAAAGTCCGAATATGGAAAATTAACATTGCACAGAAGTTGTAGATAATCATGTTGGCTTTCCACAACACGTTCAATCGTCACAATCGGAGATCATATGGAGGAGTTATGATGAAAATACGAAAGGGTACCAGAACTGCCAATGCACCTTTTCATGAAAAATACAACTGTTCGTGACCAATGCAACTTGTCGCATATTAACGCCTCACCAATGTCCAATGCACGAAATTTTGGTGAAAGAAGACTGAATCGAAGATCAATAATGAGGTTTTATATTATTTCCGATTCCTGAATATTATTTAATATTCTTTTTCTGGTTCCATTGTAGGTGCAAATTTACAGCACACCTATTCCGACTTCGAGGCTTATTTTGATCTTGATCCAGTCTGAATCTAAGAAAACGTAAAAGATAAAAGTTGTAGAAAATTGTATTGGCTATTCGTATCATATTGAATCAACAAAATCGGACTTCAGATGGAAGAGATATGATTAAATCATTCAACACTGCCATAATATTGACACGATTTGCTGCTACCCACAAAATTTGAATTGACGAACATATAATTTATCGGGTACATTTTTTATTTATAAGATATCTATTTGTGCAATAAATTGATAATGCTATATGATATAATGGTGGATTATTGCATGATAGTTTAATTTTAATATGCGGAAGAATGGTAAACTATATACAATATATATGCTTAATGAATATTCATTATGTTTGTGTATCTACATTAATGATATAAATAATTTTATCCTAAATGCAATAAAGTGATAGGGTATGTGTTAATTATTTGAATAAGTTTATCGTAAACCGCATGACATTTCTCATGAAAATGCAATATTTATTTGCATAAATTGCATATAGTTTGATATGGGATTAGCTTTCTCCCAATTTTCATTTGATGTGGAACCACCCGGTTGATTGATTTTCGAATATGTTATATGAAATTTGTGAGTACGTGATTTTATTAACGTTTTTGTTATTGTCTATGAACGATTAGACTTGTCTCATATATTAAGTATTAGCTACTTAGTAAGAGGAATATTAGTATACATATTATTATTTGCGTAAGCCATACTAATTCCTTAGAATTGTGTTATTACATGGACATATATTGATTACGTGCTATAGAATTTATATCAATTCATTATGTTGGACATGAACTAATTTATGGCATGAAATATTATGTTCAAACTTGATGTTATTATATACTCGTGTGTATACTATGTATATGTTGGTATAATATGCTTGATATATTGTTTCTTTCTATGATCAACTAGTATGAAAGTCGTGGTCACATGTCAAATATTATGTTTATTATAATATTGATGTACATATGTTTTATATATGAATCATAATACAGTGCAATTAAAAGAATGATTGGAATGAAATAGAAAGAAAGAGAAGCTCAATTCATGAGAGCACATGAGTAGTTCTTGTGTCAAGAACATAAAAGAAGATCGAATCGTTGGTTCGATTTGATTTGATAGCACATTTGCAAGATTATGATCTACAATGTGAATGGATGAGATCAGATTTTAATTTTTCAAACATCCGAAATAGTTGTAAACAACAATGAATGATTTGTTTAAAGAAAATTCGAGCACTTTACATAAGAGCTCGTTTTGTAGAATTAAATAGTTGGATTTGGCTGAATTTTGAACTGCATGTTTAGGACATACAATCCTAAATTATGAATGATTAAGATTATAATTTATATATTCTAACTTTAATATTCAATAGTGGAGATCAACCACCATTTGGAGAAATTAATATTCTCTTGTTTATTGACAAGATTTATGTATCTTGACGAGTTTTCTTTTTTAAGAAAAAAAGAAGAAATCTTATTATCTTATTTGTTTACAAGATTTAAATATCTTGAGAAGATTTCTCTTTTTGTGCTTTCTTGAGAGAAAGAAATACAATACTTTGTAACTAAATCATATTGGTAATCCAATTTTTTTTTAACTAAAGAAGAAATGTATTTTGTTACATTGTGTATCCTTATTAATAAAATAAAGATAAGGATTTGAAAGTATTTAAATGCTATGTGAATGAAAGTTGGAAAGTGCCAGCTTTGACAAATGAATTTAAAAAAAATGAGTACTAAAAATTTTGGAAAAAAGTTTATGGATATCATATTGATAAATTCTAGAATACATACTCTAAAATTTGTAGGGGAAATTAGATATCCCGAGCTAACCACGTTAATATTTAGAAATGTGGGGGTCTTTAGTCCCTAACCACATCCCGAGCTAACCACGTTAATATTTAGAAATGTGGGAGTCTTCAGGTCCTAACCACATAAATTAGATATTCCGAGCTAACCACATAAATATTTAGAAATGTGAGGGTCTTTAGGCTCTAACTACTAACCACATTAATATTTCGAAATGTGGGGGTGTTTAGGCCAAGGTAAAAAGTACCTAAGTTAATATGAGGCCTAGTATAGTCAAGTGGATAATATTGAATATATAAATAATGATTGTGCACGAGATAGTCACTCTTGATGCAAATTGATCATATTGTGGTTTCTTGTAAAATAAGAAACTAAATAAGTTTTAAATAAGAGAACTTATAAATGTGTAAGTGGTAAATCATCAAAGTGATGAACAACCAAGTTAAATTATATGTGAGTGGTAAATCATCAAAGTGATGAACAACCAAGTTAAAATATGTGTGAGTGGTAAATCATCAAAGTGATGAACAACAAAGACACAGCAAGATGGCAAATAAAATCAATATGTTTGATTTGATTTGATTTTATAACTTATGAGTTAATTATAAAATGAACAAAGGACAGTTATTGAAATATTGTCTACATTGGAAGAATGTACGTGGAAGTTAGTTTGTCTTCTTCCAAGTAGTTAACCATTAAGGCTTAGATGGACTATTCAAAATAATGATTAAAGATGGTCCTATGAAGCTAAATTAGTAAATATGATTTTTTTGATTATTTATAATAAGATATTGGAATCCGTTAAAAGTAATATTTGATAAAATTATGTTATTAAATAATTCTCGTAAATAACGAGTGTGACCAGTGTGTTTATATTAAAAGCACATGGAAGTATATGTCTATAGACGACATTATAATCATGAGATAATGATCATGATATTATTTTGAAAGTTGAGAAAATATTGAAAATAAAAATAAAATTATGTTTGATGTTAAAAGACGAGGGTCTAGACGATGTAATCTTATAGATTAAAGTCACTAAGACAAAGATAGTCTTATTGAAAGTCTCATGTTATTACTAGAAAATTGATCTAGTTACCTAAAGACCAAGTCTTTACCTTGCAAAAAATAATGATGAACAATGGTTCAATTACAAATATTTTTGGATAATTTGGCAGCATAATGAATTGCAAACTAGTAAATATGTAATTTCAAAATAAATAATCATTCAATGATATTATAAGGGTTCTTAGGTAATCTAAGTATCACCTTTAAATGGATTACATTAAAGAAAATATCCAATTGTATTAGGAAAGTACATTGGATATATGAGTCCACTAAGATTATGTATCTTGGAAATCCTCAAACAAAATTGAATAGCTCGATTAATGGTCGAATTCGAATATATAACTTGAGAAAAGGTTAGAAAAGAAGTTGAATAAACTTTATAAAATTATTGGAGGATGTTCCGTGTTGGACCAAGTCGGTGTCTACAATTATGAATAAATTGTGATAACCAATCGGTTACGTTAAGGGCACAAACGACATGTATAATGGCAAGTATCGATACACTCGTACACATAAGACCATTAGGAAATTGATCTCAAAAGAAATAATATAACATTGATTATGAAAATCAATGGTTAATAGCGGATCCGCGACTAAAAGTCAACTAAAGAGATCAAACATATTGCCTGTCTAGGGGAGTGAGATCAAAACCCACAAATTAAGAATTTCTATAGTGGAAACCCAACCATGATGACTGGAGATCCCAAGAATTGGTTTAAAAGGGTCAACTAAGTTATGGAAAATTCAGTGATGCACTAAGGAGTATATATTCCTATGGAATTATATATTTCCAACTCATTCCCGTGATAGACATTAGTGTTGCCTGCATAGAGGGTAAAGGATAAGCGAAAGCTTTTAATGATTCCAAAACCTTGACAAAGGTGAGGTATTGACAGGATACCTTTAATAGGACATCACCTATCTAAGTGTAGAAGTGTGGGCCGCTTCAAAAAGACAAACACTTATGAATCCAAGATGTGCTCCAGGGCCAAAATGGACGCAACCATGAGAACTGATGAAATGTGGGAAAACTGTTGTGTAGGATATCATTGTCTTGGTTTACACAAACGGCTGGCAGTTCAAGACATCGCGTTCACTAACTAGCCAAGTAAATCCGATGGTATACTACTAAGGAAGGTTCAAAGCCAAAAGCTACCTATCCCCATTGCAATAGTTTCCACTTGAACTCTCGATAGAATCCATTGTTTTTCGTTAATTCATTCATGTAGGAGATTGTTGGGAATTTTATTTAATAAAATAAAATTATTTTTTGAATGAAAATTAAAAAATATTTTTAGGCACCTATTTGATCAAATAGGTGTGACAATTGTTGGGGATCCTGCATGTATACGCAGCGAAATTTAAAATTTTTAGATCGAACTAGTTTCGATTACATGCATAAACTAATCACATAGTCAACGTACCTTAACGCTTCCGCCATACACATGGTAATTATCGATTTTTATCAAAACATGTAAAACCGAAAATTATAAAACATGCTTGTTCACACAATTTCATAAATCATGATAACAATTAATTCACTACATCAACATGCTCGCAAGTAAATCATAAATCCAAATTTATAATATATTACGAGAGATTTCGGTTTACCTCTTGAAGCGTGGGATTTCGACGAATCGAAATCTAGAACCGAACACGTACAAGCTGCGAATTACCAATCCTCGGGGCAGCAACTCACGGCTGGAGCAAGCTGGTCCAGCAGATGGTAGACGGCGGCGCGGGGCAGACACGGTGGCGGCGCGTGCGACTCACGCGAAAGGCGCGTGCTGCGTGACGGCGGCGCGTGCGACTTCGGCGGCGGGGCAGCGGTCTTCCTCTCCTCCAATCAGGTTTCACCTCGTATATTTTAACCCACTCGAACTAAAACACTAGAAGTAAACTATTTAGATAAACAACAAAGAATAAACGAAGGAGAAGAGAGGAGAAAACCGGCGACAAGCGGCGATCGGCGGCGGCGCGGCGGGGCAGTGGCGGCCGAGAGAGCGGGGCGGCTAGGGCTGGACGGCTAGGGCTTTTTTTGTGTAAAAATCTGATCTCAAACTTTCTTTTGAGGTCTATTTATACTAGAGTTCTCAACCCTAGTAGGCTTAAGTCATTGGGCCTGACCCACTGATCCATTAAGCCCATCGCCTTGTCATCCTCGTTTCTCACAAACGATCGTTTCACAAAAATATAACAAAATTATATTTGTGATGAGCTCAAAGTCCTCGTCGATACGAGTGTCTCTTCGAAATTTCCAATTTCCAAAAGTGGAAACTTCTAATTGAGTGGACCTGCTAAATAGGGAAACTTCCCAATTTAGAAAGTTCACTAAATTCCGCATGTCTCTTTCTCTACGTTCGTTCCAATTCGTAATCCACAATTACGAAACTTGGATTCAATCATATTGACATCCAATCGTTCAAAGATTAACATATTAATCTATGCTTGTTGTTTATCAAGGATCTATATTACACGAGAGGTGTGACCCTCAATGGTTCAGGTGTATGCTAGCCGTGTGCTCACAACTCTTTGTGATTCGAACAACACATTGTTCTTATATGAACTCCTCCCAAGAGTCCCGATTAAAGTAAAACTCATTTTACTTAATCGCCGATCAAATCGGTGCCCAACGAATCAAGATTGGCGCCTAGCAACTACGCATCATGATTCCCTAGACACAAGTGAAGTGCCTGCAAGAACCTTATGATATAGTTAGCGTACAGTACGATCCCTTCGCAGCACATGTCCCGATTGAACTAGAGGCATTGGTTCACCGAGACCTCTTATAAAGTTCAATGACCGTGCGAACGGTCTAGGTATTATAAATCCGTTCGTGTGTGACTTAGGGAAACACATTTCCCTAATCACCCCACTATCAACTCTGGCCAGAGATTCCTTAGATTATAAACCGTTAGAACACACAGGACATCCATGACTACTCAAGCGCTCGAATCCCCTACTACAATGCACAGACTTCAAACTAGATTTTGGATTGCACGAACGTTGGCCCTTGGAGTGGTCCGCTGTGGGACTCAGGGACAGGTCACGATACAATCGGTCCTCTAGTGAACTCACGGTGATGTCTGGGTCTTAAGGACTAATGATGTACAACTATATCTTAGAAACCTATTACTCGATGAATGAGAATCACTTATAGATTTCTAGGGCGAGGGAGTTCAGTGAACTCATCTAGTATGAGCACCCACTGAAGTATGCCGATGTCACAACACCGAGGACTGATGAGACGCAGTACACATACACTAAGTGCTAGTCTCAAAAGGGAAAGGCCGGTATCCTCATTATTGGCGTAACCCATCGACTAGGAACCAGGTTTAACAGTTACATTACATTGCTGAGTTATCGCATGATTCTACTAGATCAACTCACAGTAATAGAGTAACTCGTTAGGACTATATCTATGCTACTTGCATGGTATAAGAGATATAGAATGCCAAATGAAATATTTTATTATTACGAACGAAAAACGGTTGTTTTATTACAAGAAAAAAGACAAAGACCACAGCCACAAGTTGGCTTGTTGGTCACCTACTCTAACAACAATATGAAGAGGTGTGGCCACACCACTTCAGTTGTTTAAATTCCTAAGGGTTGTGCTCATTAATCAGAATCATTGGAAACTTATAAATAGAAACTCCACATGTTTGATTTATTAAAAAAAAAAAAATCAATTCAATTCCATAATTTTGTTCTATGGAATTATTCTTTCTTTAGCCCGAAAATATTCTTGTAGAATATTTTCTTCTGTATTCGATTCGAAAGTTTGACACAAAGTAACGTTCGTTGTACTCGGGATTTTGAGTGCTCATATGCCGAGTTAGCCGTTGTATCTTGGGAGACCATTGCCAAATAACCGTAAGCACCGTAGCGGGGCAATATTGTCTTAAGGAAAGAGTATTCTCGCCTCGGCTAATCTTTTCGTATTTTCACTAATTAATTTGTTCGACCATTTAACTAAATTCACTACCCATTTTATATACTGGGAACAACAGTTATGTTTTTCAACGCACATAAATCCTATTTATATAGCCCGCAAGAAAAACCTTAACAGACTTAAAAGTTGGGTCAGACCCATAAGCTTAAGCTCCTCAATTCTTTTATGCTCTTTCTCTCACATAAATGATCGAAAAAATACGACTATTATATTTTCGAGATCACGGTCCAATTCACGTCAGTACGAGTGCCAATTCTCACTTTCCAATTTCTAAAACTGGAAACCCTAATTCAATGCACCTGCTAAATAGGGAAACATCCCAATTTAGTAAGTTCACTAAATTATCACCTATTTCTTTTTCTCTGTCTATTCTCATTCATAATTAAGAATTACGTTGTTGGACTCAATCATATTGACTTCCAATTATGCAAAGACTAATAGTTAATCTCTAACCGTTTACTCAAGGAATTCATGTACACGAGAAGTGTGACCCTCGATGGTTCAGGTGTAAGCTAGCCGTAGATCCACAACTCATTGTCGTTTAAATTCGTCCCTTGAGTTATAATTAAGATAAACCTAATTTCAACTTAATCACCCAATGAATCAAGATTGATGTCTAGCAACTACACGTCATGATTCTCTAGATATAAATGAAGTGCCTGAAATAACTGTGTGATATAGTTAACGTATAGTACGATCCGTACGATACATATGTCCCTACTGAACTAGAGGCATTGG
Organism: Erythranthe guttata; assembly: GCF_000504015.1. The sequence goes on from NW_012193202.1 coordinate 27,597, forward strand.
TTTACCGAGACCTATTTTAAAGTTCAATAAATGTGTGAACGTTTTTAGTATTGTAATCGGTTTGTGTATGACTTAGAGAATCACATTCCCTAATCATCACACAGTCAGCTCTAGCAAGAGACTTAATGATCACAAACTGAAAGAACACACAATACATCCAAAGCTACTCTAGCGAATGAATCCCTGATTACAATACACAGGGCTCCCACTAGATTTCGAACTACACGAACACTGGCCCTTGGAGCAGTCCTCGGTGGGACTCAGGGATAAGTCACGATATAGCTGGTCCTCTACTGAAGTCACAATGATGTGTGGGTCTTAAGGATTAATATGTACAACTATATCATAAAATCCTTTACTCGATTATTGAGAACCACTTAGAGATTTCTAGGATGAGGGAGTTCAATGAACTCATCTATATCAACACCCACTTATGTATGCCGATGTGACAAAAACGATTATTGATGAGACGCGGTAAGCATACACTGAATGCTAGTCTCAAATGGGAAAGGCCGATATCCTAATTGATCGTATAACAAGTTGACTAGGAACATGGTTTAATAGTTGTATTAGTTAACCAAATATCTCATTATTCAACTAGATCAATTATAAGTAATTTTAATAACTGTAAGGACTATATCTATCCTCAAGCAAGGACTATATCTATCCTCAAGCAAGGGACAAAGATATATAATGCTAGAAGAGTTTTTTTTATCATTAATACGATAAAAGATTCTTTATTACAATAATAAATGTAAGACCACACCACAAATTGGTTTGTTGATCACCTACTCTAACATGTTTAATAGCTTTTTAATGGTGATGATTCAACATGATTTCAACAGGCAAGATAATTCAACTGATTTATGGAGGACGTAAAATAAGGTTTTTTTCTATGTGAAATATAGGAATGTTGTTTTGCCCATTGCTTTAGAGAAATGGGTTGTGATTAATGGTCCTGATGATGGAATCATGCAAATTATAAATAGTTGTCTTCATAAATGCACTAGTTTTGGAGATATGTTGATTTAATAAATAGTCGATTTAAGAAATAAATAATTTCTACGAACGTACTATAATGGATATATATATATATATATATATTGGCCAAAGAAATTTTATTCTATAACAACGCGTTACAAGGAGGCCTCGTTAAAAACCCTGTGCGCCTACACAAGGAGAAGAATACCCCTACAAGAATTAAACTTTAATGGATATGAGTTGATTGTATACATATTTGATTTAAGAAACAGTTGATTTGCATTACGTATAATAAATAAATAATGATTTTAATATGTAGTTGATTCTAGAATAGTTGATTTTAAAAATAGTTGAATTATTATTATTTTCATCAAAAAATATCATTGAGTTGAAAATCGCATGTTCGTTGTACAGGGAATGACGGTAGTACGACATGATGCCATAAAGCACAAAATCAAGTCTAAGCATGTTTGAACATTAAGTAATAGAAAATGCACATCAAATATGCGTTACAATAAAAATCCTAATTAGTATCAAAATCATTGAACACAATAATCATTCACTATTTTCTTTAGTGTTGTAAGAGCATCTTCCAACGTCATCACTATTTTTTCACCAAATCCTATTTTTGGTGGTCAAAAAGTGGGTTTATCTCCCACCCTTAGCACACCATTCTACGATCTCACTATTTTTGGTGAAAAAATAGTGTATTTAGTCTCCCATCAATTCCATCCAATTTTACACTAAATAATAAAATAATAATATTCACCATTTTCCTATTTATAGAGAATATCATTTGGTTTCGTCTCCCATGGCATTTCATTAAATATATCACACAATTATAAATTTAATGTTAATTTAATTTTAGTCTATTTTAATTTAAAAAATATTGATTATAGATCCGATTATAAGTAATAATTTTATTAATTATATAATCTTAAAATTGTGATAAATTCAAAAAAACTATTGAAACATGAATGAAAATCAACGTAAATTATTATACATATAATAAAACCACACATAAACATACTTTCATAACTTAATGCATAAAAATATTACAACAAAATTAATAAAAATAATTTCATAACTTAATGCTAACTAAGTAGTTTATGTGTATTTCATTTATACAATTTATCTTGTAATTTATTTTGTGACGTTATAATGTTATGTTTTTATTGTTTTCTGATAATAAATATATTTATTGTTTAAACATATTTATTAGAGCCAAACATATTTTTATTTATTTATTTAATAATAATAATAATAATAATAATTATTATTATTATTATTATTATTATTATTATTATTATTATTATTATTATTATTATTATTATTATTATTATTATTATTATTATTATTATTATTATTATTATTATTATTATTATTATTATTATTATTATTGTTGTTATTATTATTATTATTATTATTATTATTATTATTATTATTATTATTATTATTATTATTATTATTATTATTATTATTATTATTATTATTATTATTATTATTATTATTATTATTATTATTATTATTATTATTATTATTATTATTATTATTATTATTATTATTATTATTATTATTATTATTATTATTATTATTATTATTATTATTATTATTATTATTATTATTGTTATTATTGTTATTATTATTATTATTATTAAATAATTATTTTATTATTATTATATTTTCTATTAATATAATTATAAATTGGTAATCACATGAAATTAGCTAATATAATAATTTTATATGCTAATTATAAAATGGTGTTAATTACACCAAATCCTATTTTAATTTCTATATTTGATAGGAAAAATAGGATTTGGTAGAAAAAAATGGTATAATGGTGGAAGGGTGGGAGATGCAAATTTCTTCACCAAAAAAATTGGTGAAAATATAGGATTTGGTAATATGGTGATATAGGTTTTGACCACAATGGGAGACTAAAATCAAATCATCATAATTTGAGGTGTAATGCTGATTTAGTGATTTAAGTTGGGAGGTTAAAAACACATAAATTAGGTGTGAAAAATAGGAAATGGTGTAGGGTGGAAGATGCCCTAATCTTTATACTTCCTCCATTCTAGTAAAGTCTCCACAATCTCCTTCCATACATTGAGATACCCTTTTTCGGTATCCTCTTACGTTAATTGATGTTCGAATATGTCATTTATGCGATACAAAACAACCACGCAACAGTTAACACTATCTTTTGGTTTGGCACATCATTGTCTGTTTTTCTCTTCTTCTTCTCCGAAGTCGATGACAAATCTTATCATGACATGTGTTCAAACAATAGAGATCAACATTATGTAAACAACTAATTTGCAGTTTTTTCTTGACATTATTAATTACGCAATGCGAACAAAAAATGCGATTCCCGTCAAACATAATGTGCAAAGAACACAATTACCAACTACTTTTATGAACTATTTTTGACCACATTGTCTGTTTTTAAAATAAAATGCAACAAATTTTCCGCAAACGCAATCACCTGAGATGATAAGCAACCGTTCAGTAAATCAATCGTTATGAAATCGACTATTATTTTTTTTTAAATCAACTATTAGTTCTTCAATCATCATAAATATTAGAAATCAGATAGTATCAACGTATATCCAACATTTGGATACAAATTTAACAACAACAAATACTTTAAACAACTATTGTTCAGAAATCTACTATTTAAAAAAAAAAAAAAGTTCCAATACTAGTTCCCAATAACATCCTATTCAAACTTGTCTTTGAAATCAACTATAAAAAAATAATTCAACTGAAAAGAAAAAATTTCACACAACTTGTGCAGCAGGTTTTTCAAACCTCTTTGTGTAACAGAACATGCTTGATATTATAAATAACAAATAATACAACTAGAATTGTAATTATCAAATTCAATAAAATAATTAAAAAGATAGTAGATTTATGTACTTGTGTCCATGAGTCGAAATTTATTCGTCTTTTCATCTGTCGTTTCCATGTACTCGAAAATTACAAAAAACAAAACAACAAAATTATGGTTGATTTTTTGAACGGTGTACGTAGTGGGTTTTGAACATATTGGTAAAAAAGCACAAAGATAGTTCTTGTATTCGTTTGCCGCTAGCGTAAATTAAACGAAAACACGACGAAATTGTAGTAGATTATGCGACAGACGGAGCGGGAGGAGGAAGTTTGCGGAGGTTAATCGACTACGTTATGGTAGTCGATTAAGGTTAATTGACCACGTGTTTTTAATTCATTTTTAAATTAAGGTTAATTGACTACGTCTTGCGATGATCAAGGTCGTGAGCCAGTGATCCACTTTACTCTTTCAGTTCATTGTAAATCAACTACATTAGGTGATCTATCTGTACTATCATCAAAGAATAAATACCATGACCAACACTAAAGTTGTGCATTATTTGAGCTAAATCGGAATAAATCCCTCAATCAAAGTTGTGATGTCTCCATGTTTGTCACAATTGAACTGTCTGCCACATAGATTCCTATGCTAGAAGGTAGGTTCTGATTTATTCGTATGATATGATATGATGATGAATTGTCACTCGCCCTTTGTTAACGTGAGCTCTATTTTGTCATTGTCACGTTGCCCTCTTTATCTATTCTTCTTCAAGAGTTTCCATAATTGGAGAGTTCTACTTGCGCAAGGCCTTGCTTTGTGGTGCTATTTTAATGGAAATAATTCATTCCATTTGTAATAGTACACTTCTCTTGGCCTCACAATTTGGTGGAGAATTTTCTTTGAGAATTACATCTTTTCACATTTCATAATTTGATTGATTGAAGTTTAAAGAGAAATTTAATTAATGAGTCGATTGGTAGTACATATATGTAATTTATTAACAAAATAATTGAAGAACTTACAGCCCGGAAATAATTGAAAAGGAAGAATTGTGTTTTTTATTTTGGGTTTTTTTTTTGCACAAGTCCCTGACCAAACATCTTTATTATTCTAGGTTAAGGGGTTATATATTTTTCACCACTGAGCCCATCCCTTTAATATTTATTATAAATAAAGGAAAATTTTCATGTATATGACAAAATTACCCCCAACCATTTACACCAAATTCTTAATTGTAACCCCAGTTTAATCAATTTTGACCACAAAAATCCAATTTTGACTTTTCTTTTTCAAAAAAAAAAAATTCAAAATTTTTTTTTTGCCATGGGATTCCAGCGTTGACTTTTCGATTTTTTTTTTCTGGTCTGTTTTTTCCGCTCCCGGATTTGGGCGTTGACTTTTTCAGTGTTTTTTTTTTTTACGCCCGCCGCTAAACATTGTTCGTAATTGTGATGTCATTAACGGTAATTATACTGTCACAGACAGTAAATTAACGTACTTATACTGTCAGTGACAGTACATTAAAGTAATTGTACTGCCGTTGACAATACATTTATGTAATTGTACTGCCGTTAACAATAGAATTAGAGTCAATGGCAATGTTATTATTATTTATTTTTTTGTTATTTTTTTTTTTATTTTGTTTGATTTGTTGACAAGTCAACATAATTATATTACTGTCCTTGACAGTAAAATAACTGTAAATACAATAATATTACCGTCAACCACATCAATATTTTTATTTTTCGTGCTTGATTGTTTTGTTTGAGTCATTCACGGAGTAACGTAATAATATTACTGTTTATTGTTGTAATATTACTGTAAAGACAATAATATTACTGTGGTTGACGGTAATATTACTGTTGTTATAGTAATATTACTATGGGTTAACTGCAAAAAATCCCCTAAACTTTGGACGTTTTTGTATTTTATCCCCTGAACGGAAAAAAGTTGCACGAGCATACCTGAACTTGCTATTCCGTTGCAGTGACGACTAAAAAATCTATTTTTGGCTCATTTCTCGCCGGAATGGTGCACGAGCGATTCCCACGTGTTTGAGGAGGGGTAAAATCGTCAAATCACAAGGTTTTTATAAAAATGAAAAAAGAAAAAATATTGGCCTTTCCTCTCTCCCTCCCTCTTGCACCTGAACAGCGACAGAAAAAAAAAACAGGGATGCAGATGAACACCATGAACACCAAACCTCGGTAAATTTTGATCTCCTTTTTCTCCTTGCTTTCTTCATTAGGGTCCCAAAATACCTAAACAATTTATGAAATTCATCCGTAAATTCCAAAACCCATCAGAAAAGTCCTAAACACAAACCACCGCACCAAAAATACCAAATTCCAATAATTCCCAATTTCAATCTCCTCCTCCTCCTTCCCCAACCATCGAAATCACCCCATCAGAATCCATTCGAGACCCAATTACCACCGCCATTTCCAGACCCAAATTCCCTAAGAATTAATTCTAAAGGCTTGGGTTAAAGCTTAGCAGAGATGGGGAGTGGCAGAATTAGAGTTCACTCACAGCACCAATCTCTTCACCGCCACCATCTCCGCCACAAAACCCACCGGCCTCGTCAAAGTTATATGGTGATGGAAATTGGTGAGTGATTTCATGTTCGAGTCAAAACCCACAATTGGTGGTGGAAATTGATTGGGTCAAAACCCACCGGCCACCCCCTCTCCGCCGCAAAACCCAAAGTTTTAGTGAGTGATTTCATGTCAAGAAATTGAATGACTGGTTGATTGTAAAATTGAAAGAGTGAATATTGGCGGTGACAGGAGAACGAGAAACGGAAAGAAGATGAAGTTTTCTTTTTCTTTTTCTTTTTCTTTTTTCTTTTTCTTTATATTTTCATATAGAAAAAACTTCTTTTATTTTTCTTTTTTCATTTATTTATATTTATTAAAAAGAAAAGGAAGAAAATTGGTGTAAAAGGAAAAGACTAACTTACCCCAATTATTTTCACGTGTAAGGCACGTGAATTGGATTCCGGCCAATTTTGGCCTAAAATGGACATTTTGGACATCCGTGTTAAGAATAATAGAGTTCAGGTATGATCGTGCAACTTTTTTCCGTTTAGGGGTAAAGCGCAAAAACGTCTAAAGTTTAGGGGATTTTTTGCAGTTAACCCTATTACTATCAACCACGTCAATATTATTATTTTGTTTGGGTTTTTTTTTTTTTTGTTTGAGTTATTCACATAGTAAAGTAATAATATTAGTGTCTATTATTGTAATATTATTGTGGTTGACTGTAATATTACTCTTGTTATAGTAATATTACTGTCACTCACAATAATAATAATTCTTTTGATTTTTTATTATGTTTACATTTGTTGATCGGCCAACATATTAATATTACTCTATTACACAATAATAATGAGTTTTGTTGTGTTAATATTACTATGCTAGAGATTAATATAGCAATATTACTGTGTTAAGTATAGTTAATTTTACTGTGTTTAACAGTTATATAGTTAATATTACTGCCAATCACAACAATATTGTTGTTTAAACAAAAAAGATCTTACACAAGAAACAAAATTCGAAAAAGTCAACGTCGGACACCGATGGCGGAAAAACCAGGAAGAAAAAAAAAATCAACGCCGGAGACCAACGTTGACCGCCTATCAACGCTCGAAACCAGTGGAAAAATCAGGGAGGAAAAAAAAAAGTCAACGCCGAAGATAGGCTGTCGACGTCGTTGACAGACGAAATTGTCCATAAAAATGTGTTTTAGGCCCAAATTGAATAATTTGTGAAATTTGAGGTCAAATTGAGGTTAGATTAAATTAAAGGATGAAATTGGAGTATATTAAAGTATAAGGGGCTATTTTAGTCTTTTACACACGTGTGAAATTTTTTGTCAAAGAGTTTATTGTCTAGATCTCTTATGAATAAGTACACATTGATGAGCTTATTTGTAAAGTGCCCTTTTGTTTTTGTTTTTTTTTTTTTTATTTGTTGTTTTGTTGGTATCGGTTTCATTTTCTGTTAAAGAGATTTGGAGTGGGCGGATTTGCAACTAAGAGCATCTCCAACCATTGAGTTTTGGAGCTGGTATATGCTAAAAAATCAGTAATTTAGCATTTGTGAACAAAAAAACCATCTCCAACGGAGATGCTAAAATTTTGCTGGCCAGGTAAAACCAATCACCCAAGAGTTATGTATACCATCTACTGTACAGGAATGCTAAATGAAGAAATATTAAAATAATAAATAAAAATTACTATCCCCATTCACCAAAGCACACGTCTGAGTTTGTGTATTTGATTTCTTTTCCTTCTGTTGTAGAGATTTCTTTCCACTTAGGTTTAATTTATTTATTTAGGTAATTTTATTAAATTTTTTATTTATAAAATAAATGTTCCACAAATCTAATTTTGGTATATTAGGTTAAATTGTTTTTTTTTCTTATATTTTTTCAATGTTTAATTCATTTATTGAATTTATAAAATATATTATTCTTAATAAATTAATTACTATTTATTTTAAATAATCATTTTATAAAATAATTACAACGATATAAAATAAAATCAATTTATAAATACTATATATAACAAACACTATTTACAAATATCAATTCATAAAATAATTGAAAATTAATAAAATATTATAAAATGCTAAATTTTAAATGATATGATTGGAGTAGGATAGTAAAAAGGGAAGTGGTATAACACTATTCATTAGTTATTATAGATATATCATCTCCATTTTTAGCTCTTCACCTTGGAGATGGCCTAAGTAGAACGGTTGGCTATAAAATGAAGGCTATCTATTCTGTTAGCACAACCATGGTTTTTTCCTTTTTTTTTTTTTTTTTCTCTCTCTCTCTTTATTTTGATTATTATAAGGAGGATAGTTGTTGATTCTCCAATTCCCTTCTTGGTGTCTCGAACGCATGACTAAATAATCCTAGATGCAAAATACTTCCAACAGATTATCTCATCTTGGCTGATTTTTCCTTTATTGTGAGACTAGGTGAGAACGGTAAAGATGATGAATTAATGAAAAATAGAAAAAAATAAAAAGAACATAAGAGCCAAACTGTTGTTTTTATAAGACAAAATATGGTATAATTGAAGAGGCTATTTGAGGAAACCTCATAATTACTTATTTTAATGGAGAGATGTCCAAAATATTTTTGTCCATTTGAAAAAAACACACATCCATTTGCAACCATTATTTTTTGTAATTTTGTCCCCACCCGCCACATCACCACTGCCTCACGAGTTGGCCATCAGCGATTTTTTTTTTTGGTTTTTTTTTTTTTTGTATCAGTTTTATTAATTGACTATGAAGCATAGTCGATTAATGAAATTATTTAATTTGTTTTTATTTTATTTTTTTAACTTTTTTTGTTTTTTAATTTTTTTTCTATATCAGGTATACTAATATACTAATCGACTATATGAAGCATAGTTCATTAAGAATCTACTACTAAAAATAACAAATCACAACTGCAAAAAAATGCAAAATCAACTATGTTTTACAAAAACAAAAAAACATAAGAACATTATAATTGATTTATATAATTGAAATTAATAAAAAAAACAATGTAAAAAAATAAAAAAAATTGGAGTCGATCAACCTTAATCGACTACCAGAGCATAGTCGATTACGAATCTGCTACTAAAAATAACAAATCACAACTGCAAAAAAATTCAAAATCAACTACATTTTACAAAAACAAAAAATATACAAACATTATAATTGATGTATACAACTAGAATCAATAAACAAAAAATCTGAAACAAAATAAAAAACTGGAGTCGATCAACCTTAATCGACTACCAAGGCATAGTCGATTAACTTAATCGACTATTAAACATGTACATAGTCGATTAAGGTTCCAACATGCACGAATTTCTCTCCACGCGCCGTCTCTCGACCGATCCACCAAAAAATCCTAAATTTGCCTTCCCATCGTCACCACACCGCCGCCACACCACACTATTCAACCAATCCCTAACAAAAATAAAATAAATAATTCATACAAAAAACACAAATTAGCATTTCATTGTCCACCAAAAAAAAAAATGATTCAAGGTATTTGTCAACCATTGCTGGCCACTCCATAAACAATTTCTGAACACATGACAAAACCAACACAAAAAAAATAATAAAAAAAAACACAAACAAACAAATACCTTCATCAACATCAATTGCATCAGTGATTTCTTATGAAATTTAATATTAATAAGGTGGTTTGGGAATTATTAAAATAATATTTGGGTGGGATATTGACTAAGGGGGTTTTCTCTAATTATTTTTGGGATGAGGTGTATTCCTAACTCATTTTCCTAGATGAGGAGTTGTTGCTAATTTTCCCATAATTGAAAAAGTAATATTTATCAATTCGGATATGAATTATTTGGAAATGCTAACTCAATCCCCTTTAACAATGAAGTTGAACCTTTGAATCCAAGTTTGAGCTTTTGGAAACAATGCTTGAGCCCCCGATATTTGGTGTTGGAAAACTTGTAACCCAACTTACGAGTTTTTATATTTTAGGTTAAATCAAAATTAAATAAAAATTATGTTTTAGTTTAAGTTAATTGCACAGTCCCTTGTCTAACATCAAGTTGTTGAATCTTTGATTAAGTCCTTGTGTTAAAACAAAGTTTAGCAATTACCCTCCTCCTATGTTGCATATATTTAGCCCACCGGCCCCTACCCGAGATTAACCTGTTGACTTAAACAAGAGATTAAATTACAAGGTATAATTTGACAAACACCCCTCATTAGCCCACTCTAATTACATTGGGTCCAAATATTTTTCTTATTTTTGAGTTAAATCCAAAACAATTAAAATTAATAAAAATTAATATAGTTTGACAATTATAACCTTTTTCTCTTATCACGTTTATTTATATTTTATATTTTATATTCAGTTATTCTCTATTTCTCTGTTAAGTTCCACACCCAAACCCTAGATCTGTCGTTCATCCTTTTCTACACAGATCACACCTATGCTACCCCGCCGCCACCACCACCACCACCACCACGGCAAACAATGGTCGTTGAAGCAAGTGACGTTATCCAACTTCTCGGAGGCTTTGCCGGAAATTCGATTTCGCACGATTTCTGTTGGGGCCGCCACCACCACCACCACCATGGCAAACAATGGTCGTTGAAGCAAGTGACGACATCCAACTTCTCGGAGACTTTGCCGGAAATCCGATTTCATAGGGTTTCTGTTGTAGAAAATCGATTTTTTGTTCGGCAAAGTATCGCTTTTTGCAGAGAAAGGCTTTGATTTTTGTTACGGGATCTTCTTGTTGGTGTGTGGATCCTGGAGGTTCGGTTTATGCTTCAGCACTTTATCGGAAAGGATATTCCTTTGGTTATGAGACGTATTCATAAAGTTTTGGGAACTTGTAAATCTTCTTCTAAGTTGAAATTTGTTTATTTGATTCGATTCTTTCTTGTAGAAAGTTGACAAAAAAATCGAGATTATACACACACACACACACACACACACACACACACACACACACACACACACACACACACACACACACACACACACACACACACACACACATACGTATGTTTGGCGTAAGGCTGCGCGTAGTGATTTTTCGATTGAGGTTGTTCGATTATTTGTTGTTGGTTAGAAGTTGAACATTGTAGATGGCCTTTTACAGCTGATGCAAAATTAGAGAAATATTTGCTTCATTCTTTTATGTGCAGAGTTAGTATTTGCTTCACTTTTATGTACACATTTTTATAGTGGTTTTCAATATTTTACATAAACCACTATAAAAATTTGTACAAAAAATGTAGTGGTTTTTTATAATTTTTGTACATATTTTTATATAACTGTATATATAGAGTGATTTTTATGTTGACATAGTAGTTGTTATACAGAGTGGTTTTGGGACTAATAATACAATTTCCGAATTTGACTTCATTCGCAACAATGTTGTAATTTTTTCAAGAAAAATATATTGATATCGTTCTTACGATGCATTTATTATGTGTCCGTACACACGTCATTTCAGATGTAATGACACAATTTGGTTGTAATTTGAATTTTTAATGTAAAACAGTACATGTATTCTGGAACATGATGTAAAACACAATAAGGACCCGAAACTAGTGGTTTTTACTTATTCAATACTATAATATAGAGCATTATGCTGTGAATTTTCACTATTAATTTTTTTTTGCATTAGTAACTGTTAAGTGTATATTTATACACTTAATTGTACCTTTTTATTTGAGCTTTTGGTGTGTTTTAACGATAATTGGTGCTTAAAATGGCTATTATTTGTATTTCAGGTGCAAATTGAAGAATTGGCAACTTATGGGGTGAAAACTGCAAATTCGGAGAAAAAGTGGCCCAAAAGTGAAAATATCGAAACTCTGAAGAATTGAAGACCGGACGGCCGTCCGGATTTTAAAGCGTATTCTCGCACGGCCGTCCGGAGGAACGCATTGGCGCAGTGAAGGAATTTTAATTACACAAGGAAACCGCCCTTTTATATTTTTTGCACCCTATTTAAAGGCGAAAAAGCACACAATTAAAGGGACCTTTATCATCTATCGTTTATCTTTTATCTTTATTTTTTCTACACGCAATCTAGGAGCAAGAGAACGGAGCAACGAAGACGAAGACTTGACGAATCTTCATCCTAGTTTTTCCTTTACTTTTATTTCTAGATTTTTATGAACTTTCGTATTTTTATTATGCTTTTCGTTAAGAACATGAGTAACTAAGTTTTTATTCTAGGATTTTGTTGGAACCCTATGTGGTAATTCGAACCTATTTTTCTACTTTTATGCAAGTTTAATTCTTCGATTATTTCTTCTATCTTGATCTTATTTAGCGCATGAACGTAGCTAATTTATGTTGCTATTGGTTATTGTTAGAATTGATTGACTGATTGTTTTAATAATTAGAACAGGGATAGAAGAGTCTTCGAGTAGTTTTTCACCGAATGTGTGTGTTGATTGCATGTATTATCGTAGACATACAGATAATACCTTAGGTAGCCGTTTTCGAGACTTGTTATTTAATGCTTTATTTATACTAGGTTTGCATAGACATATAGTGAATCTTTTATGAATAATAGGCTTATAATACAGCGACAGCTGGTTATGAGTAATTCCGTGTCTTGGGTTAATAATCGGGAATCATAACTTGCATGATAGAAGATTAATTGGGTGAAGAATTATCCCATAGGGGAAAGATAAAATCCTAGATCCGTTTTATATTGATATTTTCTCGTGTTTAATTGCTTTCTTAATTAGTTTAATTTATTTAGTTAATTAATTTGACAAACTTGCGTAGGCTGGATAAAAATCGTAATTGTTAAAATTTGGTACTTAGGATTAAATAATTTGCGTATTCCCTGTGGGATCGACATCCGACTCTCACGAGTCTACTTTACTACTTGTTTGCGATACGTGCACTTGCGTGTGGGTATTTAGCACCCAACAAGTTTTTGGCGCCGTTGCCGGGGATTACGGCTAAATTATTTATTTATCCTAATATTAAATTTGAGCAATTTTTCTTACTTCAGCCATTTTATTTATTTTATTTTATTTTTTTTTTTTTTTTTTTTATGTACTTTTTATGCGAAGGGGACACGATATGAGCTTGTTACCTCTCGATCCTGAAATTGAGCGAACGTTTAGGCAAGCGAGGAGAAATCAAGGGTTAGCTCAAAACGCTCCCGCAACAATGGAAGAAGAGATTAACCGTGGGGAAGGTGACCAAAGGCGCCCACCGAATGCGGCAGGAGAAATCGTCAACGAGCAAAACCAACGCCAGCTAATTAATCCACCACCTCGTCAACGAGCATTGCATGAGTACACCGTTCCAACGCTCAATGGGTTTCAATCAAGTATCCAACAACCCCCCATTGAAGCCAACAATTTCGAGATCCGAGCGGGACTCCTCACGATGCTCCAAAACAATGGGTTATTTAGCGGCCTAGCTCATGAAGATCCACATCTCCACTTGGTCAACTTTCTCGAGACGTGTGATTCGCACAAGATGAACGGAGTAACGCCCGAAGCACTGCAACTCCGCCTGTTCAAGCACTCCTTACAAGGCGCAGCCCGAGAATGGTTACAAACGCGCGCACCGCACTCCATCTCGTCTTGGGCCCAGCTAGCACAACTTTTCATGAACACATACAACTCCCCAACAAAAACTGAGAGAATCCGGAGAGAAATTCAAATTTTCATACAAGAAGCCGGTGAAGCATTATTCGAGACGTGGGAGCGGTTCAAACAGTTAGTAAGGAGGTGCCCGAATCACGGACTTCAAGAGTGGCGCCAACTGCAAATATTTTACGATGGGCTACAAGCCAACTCAAGAACCGTGCTCGACTCTGCAGCTGGAGGTATGTTCATGAGTTTAACTTACGACGAAGCGTACAAACTCTTGGAGCGAATCGCTAGAAATAAATACATGCAGGCATCGGACCGGTCGAATAGCGGAGCAGTCAACACGGGAGGAATATTGGAATTAGATGGAGTCACTGCAATCACGGCCCAGTTAGAGAAGCTATCAAAGCAAGTAGCGGCTTTGCAGACTCAGCAAGTCCATGCAGTCCAAGTTCCCGACCAGCGCGCAGAAGAAACGGAGTCTCTGAATTATGTGCATGACACCAACCGACAACAGACGAACCCGTACTCCAACACGTATAATCCGGGATGGAAAGATCACCCTAACTTTGGGTGGGGAGGAAATCAGCAAGGACCAAGGCAAGTACCACCTCAAGGTCAACCGCCTAATTATTCACGACCAGCGCCCGGATTCCAAAATCCGCCTCAAGCTCAACCTCAAGGTGGAGATCTCGCAAATATATTGGCGCAATTTATGACAACCACCCAAGCCTCTATCCGAAATTTGGAAACACAAATGGGTCAACTTGCAACCCAGCTAACCGCGAGGCCATCGGGAGCACTGCCGTCGAATACAGAAGATCCTCGGAAGAACAACGTCGAGCAGTGCAACGCTGTGAGTTTGAGGAATGGGAGACAATTGGAGGAAGCCCCACGAAAAGAGAAGCAAAACACGGTGATCGAGAAGCCGAGCGTGATTGGGGAAAAAAAAGCAACTCACGAAGAACCACTATCATCCCCAGTGAAATCACGAGCCCCTCCAATTCCATATCCTCAGAAGCTTTTAAAGAAGAAGCTCGATGCCGATTATCAAAGATTTTTGGACAAGCTAAAGGAAATCCAAATAAATATCCCGTTTATTGAAGCCCTTCAAAAGATGCCAAAGTGGGTGAAGTTCCTCAAGGATCTCTTGACAAAGAGGAAGAAATTGCAAGGGAACGAGATGATCCAACTCACGGAACAATGTAGTGCAATTCTTACACGGCCCTTTCCACAAAAACTCGGCGATCCAGGTAAGTTCACTATCCCTTGTACTATAGGAGGTAAAAATTTTAGATCGCTCATTGATTTAGGTGCTAGCATTAATCTTATGCCTTATTCTAGGTATCAAAATCTTGGGTTAGGTGAGATTGAACCTACGGCTATAACTCTTCAATTAGCCGATAGGTCTTTAGTTTACCCAAAAGGTATTTTAGAGAATGTGCTAGTAAAGGTGAACAAATTTATCTTCCCGGTTGATTTTGTTGTACTCGATATAGATGAAGATAGGGAGATACCTCTTATTTTAGGGAGACCGTTTTTAGCCACTTCGAAAACTCTAATTGATTGTGCGAGTGGTGATCTTACAATGACGGTGCACGATCAAACGATCAAATTTAACGTGTTTAGCGCTAATAAAAATCCATGTGATAATAATGATTGTTATCCTATTGATCTTGTGGATTTTACAAATCATGACGATTTTGACGTTTTGATCTTAGACCATGGGAAAGGATCTTTGAGTGCAGGAGATGGTGGCGGAAAAGATAGTCGGACGGAGCAAGTTTATTGTGCGAGCTCAATTTCAACTCCGCCGAGAGACAGTCAAAAGAGTTGGGGTGATAACAATAATGAACGTGCAAGGTGGATGTGGCCACCTAAAGAACCAAACGAACATTATTGGGGAGAGGAATTCAATCGCCAAGTGACTTCGGTCACGTTAGCTTGAACAAAGAAGCAGACAAAGTCCGGCTGAAGACTGTAAACTTAGCGCTTCTCGGGAGGCAACCCGAGACTTCGTTTTTCTTATTTTATTTTATGTTATTTTATTTTTCTTTTAGTTTTTATTTTTTTTATTTAAGTTCGAAAAAAAAAAAACAAATTTCAGGGGCACTAATAAGAAGTTTTTATTTTGCAGGGACCCAATTGCAATTATTCACACGGTCGTGCAAGAAAAAGGCATGAATCTCACACGGCCGTGTGAGATTTTGGAGCAGCTACTGGACAAAAACGCACATTGGTGCGGGCGTGCGAAAAAGAACTGGAATCTCGCACGGCCGTCCGAGAAACGGAGGAAGCTACTGCCCAAAATCGTGAATTGGCGCGGCCGTGTGAAATGTATACGTAATTCTCGGACGGCCGTCCGAGAACCAGTTGCCTACTGCCCAAATTCAAGGAATGGCGCGGCCGTGCGGATCTCAGGCTTATATTTCGCACGGCCGTCCGAGAGGAAAAAACGGGCATATTAAATAGGGGTTTTCCAAACCCCAATTTTCATAATTCCCAATTCTCCCTCTCCCCCACTTCGAACCCTCACATTCCTCTTTCAAAAAAATTCACTTTTCTTTGACAAATTTCACCAGAAATTCACCAAATACACACACATACTACTTAATCTTGGTGGTTTCTTGTTGATTTGCGCAGGGAGGATTCAAGCAAGGTGCAAATTTCTCCGCAACCCCATTCCACCAAGAACTCCCACAAGGTGTTCGACGAATTGCCCAAGTCAAGTTTGGGGGAAATTTTGCACATCAATCCACTCCTAATCCCTTCCACACGCATTTTTTCAAGTCATGGGGAAACGAGGACGTGACGGGGAGGGCACCTCACAAGGCGAGAGCACTTCAAAAGGCAAGGGGAAGGGCAAAAAAACCGATCAAATTCCAACCCCCGACGACGATGCTTTTTGTGTCGAAGGCGCCAGTTCTCGTTTCGAGAAGCAAAAGGTGAAGAAACTAGTGACGGAGCGTGCCTATGAGATCACCCTTCCACAATTTGCCCCGTTACATCAAGAATTCATACGACGAGGGTGGCAAGCACTATTGGAACCGCAGGGGTCGATCAACTTATCATTAGTCCGCGAGTTCTACGCCAACACTCGTATCCTCCTATCAACGGATCGGAAGTCGAGCACGGTTCGAGGAAAGCGCGTCGATTGGTGTGCCCAAGCAATCAACGCCTTCTATCACCTCCGCCATACACCATTCAATTGGGAGCAAATGAAACTCGCGGTTACAAGAGATCAAATCGCCGAGGTGTTGTGCGATGGACCCCCCATTTGGTCCAACCTCTCAACCGAAGAAGCGTACGAGTTGGAGTGGAAATGCATCAACCAAGTAGGCAAGGCGTGCCTTACGTTCATATGTGCCAACCTCATTCCCACCCGCTCGTGGACTCACGTGGACCCCGAACGGTGCGCTCTTGCATACTACATCCTCAAGGGCACACCGACCAACATAGGCGAAATCGTAACCGAACGTTTGTGGATCTCCATGGTCAACAATGCCAAAGGGTTTTATTTCCCTTGCCTCGTTACCGGCTTATGCAAGAAGGCGAAGGTCCCAACCAAACTGACGGATATTCTCACACAAATTCGGAAGCCAATGAATAATCTCGCGGCCCGACAATTCAAGGCACCCATCCAAGGTGGCGAGCAACCCTTCGATAACCAACCAATAGCTCCACCCGAGGGTCCAAGTACAAGTTCGGACCGGCGATTTCAAAGAAGAATGGAGCGAGAGTTGGTGATCACGAGAAATCGGCTTGCCACGGTGGAGCACAAGGTGAGCACGATTGAATCCCTCCAACGGTGGTCGGGGAAGATGCTCCAAGCCATTGTGCCCCATTTGGCATGCGGCAATCCCGAGTGCGCCGAACCGGCTCCGTTGCCTGCGCCGATTCTTGAGCCGGTACCCGAGCTTTCGGATGATGAGGAGGATGGTGATGCTCATGCGCAAGGTGGAGTTGGTGAGCAACCCAACGATGGTCCCGACGCTTAAACAGGTGTTTTCTATCCTTAAACTCCGGGCGAATCACATTGAGGGCAATGTGAATTTTAAGTTTGGGGGTGGTTAACTACTTGTTTTATTTTATGTGGGCTTTATTTGTGTTTTAATTTTTTTTTAGTTTGCATGCTTTATTTGCGTTTTGTTATTTCCGTTTTATTTTTTTGCTTTAAAAAAAAAAAAAAAAAAATATTGTTCGATGCATCGATGAACTATGATGATGGGAGATGGTCAATGTTTGATGATGAGATTACTTGTTTTATGTTGATAAGGAGTAGATATTTGTTTAGCTTTCGATTCAACGGAACGTAGAAGTGAATTATTGCTAGGAATCACGCCTTATGCATTGCTTTGGTT
Source organism: Erythranthe guttata (assembly GCF_000504015.1). Next base: position 45,908 of record NW_012193202.1, read on the forward strand.
GAATGTTTTGCATTTTATATTTGGAATTTATTTGTGCTAAATCATGCTTTGTTCGGTTTTAAATCTCACCTTAGGACATTTATGATACGAATTGTTGGGTAGTAAGTGATTTGGGATATGATTTGGGCCTTCTTTGAACCGTTTGAGCCTTTCAAGCCTACCCTTTTTGTCAAATTATCCTTAGAACCTTGATTTGAGCCTCGGAGAAAAGGTGTTCTTTCTTTTAGCCAATATGTGGAAGGTAGAAAAGTGGAGATTGTTGAATAATTATCCCTTGGAGGTCGATCGAATATTCTTATAAGATCTTTCTTCTTCTTAAAAAGATATATATATATATATATATATATATATATATATATATATATATATGTGCATCTTTACATATATATATTTAAATTCTTCGATTCGAAAAAAAAAAAAATTAGAAAAAGAAGAAGAAGAATAGATTAGAAGGGAGAAATAATGACTAGTTGTTATGTTGAATTGTGTTGAAAACTCGATCCATTGCCTAAAAGGCAAAAGTATTGACGTGTGAATTTTGGAGAATCGAGTTTATTAAAGTCCCTAGAGGTGAATTCATTGTTTCAAACGCCTATCTTTCAAATTTTGGCGTAATCACCTCACTTCAAGAAAAATTAGCCACACATACCCATATTACCTACCTCGGACCAAAGAGCCTAACAATTGAAAGCCACAAAGTCCCAATGATCTCAATAGCTTATTGTTCAATATTAGTTGAGTAGAATAATTTGGTGAGTATTTGGAGTCAAATGTATGCATGTAAGTATAAATTCTTTCTATTTTTAACTTGCAAATATTGGATACTTGAAGCAATTGTATGATTTGTGGTTTTTGGTAATAGTGAGTGACTAAGTGTCATTGAATGTTAAGCTTGCGAATACCTAGGAATTATCATCATAATTGCAAGTTCTGGAAACACGAAGTTGACCAATCGATCTATGTAATGAGATGTATAGTCGTGTTTTGTGCTCTTAAATTGATTTTACTTGAGGACAAGCAAAAGTTCAAGTTTGGGGGTGTGTTAAGTGTATATTTATACACTTAATTGTACCTTTTTATTTGAGCTTTTGGTGTGTTTTAACGATAATTGGTGCTTAAAATGGCTATTATTTGTATTTTAGGTGCAAATTGAAGAATTGGCAACTTGTGGGGTGAAAACTGCAAATTCGGAGAAAAAGTGGGCCAAAAGTGAAAATATCAAAACTCTGAAGAATGGAAGACCGGACGGCCGTCCGGATTTTAAAGCGTATTCTCGCACGGCCGTCCGGAGGAACGCATTGGCGCAGTGAAGGAATTTTAATTACACAAGGAAACCGCCCTTTTATATTTTTTGCACCCTATTTAAAGGCCAAAAAGCACACAATTAAAGGGACCTTTATCATCTATCGTTTATCTTTTATCTTTATTTTTTCTACACGCAATCTAGGAGCAAGAGAACGGAGCAACGAAGACGAAGACTTGACGAATCTTCATCCTAGTTTTTCCTTTACTTTTATTTCTAGATTTTTATGAACTTTCGTATTTTTATTATGCTTTTCGTTAAGAACATGAGTAGCTAAGTTTTTATTCTAGGATTTTGTTGGAACCCTATGTGGTAATTCGAACCTATTTTTCTACTTTTATGCAAGTTTAATTCTTCGATTATTTCTTCTATCTTGATCTTATTCAGCGCATGAACGTAGCTAATTTATGTTGCTATTGGTTATTGTTAGAATTGATTGACAGATTGTTTTAATAATTAGAACAGGGATAGAAGAGCCTTCGAGTAGTTTTTCACCGAATGTGTGTGTTGATTGCATGTATTATCATAGACATACAGATAATACCTTAGGTAGCCGTTTTCGAGACATGTAATTTAATGCTTTATTTATACTAGGTTTGCATAGACATATAGTGAATCTTTTATGAATAATAGGCTTATAATACAGCGACAACTGGTTATGAGTAATTCCGTGTCTTGGGTTAATAATCGGGAACCATAACTTGCATCATAGAAGATTAATTGGGTGAAGAATTATCGCATAGGGGGAAGATAAAATCCTAGATCCGTTTTATACTGATATTTTCTCGTGTTTAATTGCTTTCTTAATTAGTTTAATTTATTTAGTTAATTAATTTGACAAACTTGCGTAGGCTGGATAAAAATCGTAATTGTTAAAATTTGGTACTTAGGATTAAATAATTTGCGTATTCCCTGCGGGATCGACATCCGACTCTCACGAGTCTACTTTACTACTTGTTTGCGATACGTGCACTTGCGTGTGGGTATTTAGCACCCAACAGTAACACAAAACAAGAAAAATATTGTTGTTAGCAGACATGTTCTACACTAAAAATTATATGTTGACATCTCATAATACACAACAATTCTTTGTTCGATCAGAGAGTTTACATTCCAACTACTTACTACACATATAGCCATATGTGCAGTAATAACCACATATAGCCATTACCAACTACTTACTGCACAAATATCCATCACCAACAACCACATAGAGCCATTACCAAAAACCACATACAAAAGTTACCAAAAATCACTGTACTAACACCACACATATATCCACTACCAAAACCACAACACTATTTTTCATGATCCCCAACAATAGACAATGATATAGATAACAAAACCACCGCACAAGGTGAATACCACACAACATTATTACTATCTTTTACATAAACAAACAGTATTTAATAATTTATAATGCAAATTTATTGAATAAACTCCACAATGCAAACTAAACGTACTGTATTCCATACAATATGCTTACACAACGACCAAAAAGTTGAAAAATAAAGAAATACAGTAAATAAACTGCACGTCCATATGTCATAATGTTTAACGATAAATAAAGTGTATCCCGAAAAGATTCATAACAAAAAATCTCAGAAAAAAACAACAACCACATAACCCATTCCAAAATATTACGCATTTTCATCTATTACGTCGAATATATACTTTATTTTTGCGCCATTCAAGTAAAGTCTCGACGATCTCTATTCTCATGTTGGGAATGTCATTCACACCTTGTGCTTTTGTAATAATTCTATTTTGGAAGAACTGCTTTACGATGTAGCACACAACTACCCCACAGTCGACACTGTCACTCTTTTATTGGGGAGCATCAGTCATTAAAACCACTTCTTCGTCGTACGAGAGATCTAGATTGTGATATCTCCCCGTCTTATCCACGACAGCTTTTTGTTTAAAGATTACAAATTTCAGGTCAAACCATATAACTATCCAAAAGCATATAAATATACCAAAACCATGAAACCATATACACTGCTTATAACTCCCCAAACAGCAAAACATTTACTTCATATGGATAAAAACCATATAAACTATTTATGGCTCCCTAAACCATAAAACACTCATTGCCTAAGGATCACCACATAACTTATACTGCTTATGATTTTCACCTATTAAAAGGATACAAACCACATTACGTAATTTGTCAAAACCGCATAATATGTGTTACCAATATCACATAACATATATTGTAGAATTCAAACTCACGTGAACAATTGCACATATTAATTACTGCATATACCCCCAAAAACCACTAACATGTACTGTATATGGCTAAAACCCACATATACTGTGTATGGCTCCCAAAACCACAGAACATTTATTGCATAATGATAAAAACCACATAACAAACTATGCATAAGATTTTTATCTATTAAAAGGATAAAAACCACATAACATACATACTACATAACCGCATATGATTATGTTATACCATATATTCTTACAAACCTCACCAAACCACATAACTTAGATTATAAATCCACACAACATAAAACTGATAACCACACTGTACTTCACAATCTGAACACCACACATAATTTTAATCCACCGTTTAATTTTCATGTATAAATACAACTTCAATAACCAAGTAGTAGCTAGTTTTTTTATACAACATAGTTCAAAACTTAACATAAAGGGTTCAAACATCACATATCATCAAACAAAAAAAAAACAAGAAATTATAAAACCACGCATATCCATTAAAAACCATACATTTCCTGTATAGGTCCAACATATTAATATTCGTAGTAAAAAACTGATAAACAAAACCTACACATTGGTTTGGGCTTAAACATGCATATCACAAAACTAGTAATAATGAATATTTTTACAACAACGAAGCATAAGTTAACGACACGTATATATCGATTACTGAATTCATACTCACCAGGATCTAATTCCATAATGCCAGGCCCTGATTTTCGACATTCTTCTTCCCGTAATGGTTTGCCCTTTCCGAGAAAGACATGCATAATAAAATTAAGAACATTCTTGTAAATTACTTGCAATATTCAAAAAATCGATTTAACTCAAAAAATAAAATACCGTAATCACTTACTCTTCGTTGTTAATTTTTGAACCATCTTGCAGAGACACAAATCAACAGTAACTGGGTTTTCGCAAATAAAAAAAAATATGGTTTTAACCTCTAATTACTGTCTTCCCCAAGAACAATATCCATTGTTGGATGGGCTTTGTGAAAGCGGGACGAAGAAGACGACGATATTGGAGTGGATTACGGGCGTGATTTGGGGCAGAAATATAAGGAGGATTTTTCGGTTTCGTAATCTGGGAGGGTTTGCATATATCGACCGGTTTTTTATTTTAAATTAATATACTGGTTAGTTGGGGTATATAGGGTATTTTAGTTTGTTTGGATTTATGTCAAATATCAACTCCTAAAATTGGATTTATCAAGAAGTCAAATTGCAATGGAGGGTGTTTATCAAATAGCCCCTAAATTAAAAACGGACGTGCCGTTAATAAACAAAAATCGGACTCCATTATTTAAGTGACACGTGTACATATTTAAGGAGAGTGTTTGTTTTCATTAATTGTGAATTGGACTATTAATTGCAATCCCGTAATTGACATACACCTATACACATTGATTTTTGATTTTTATTTTTTCAATTAGCTGCTACAATCATCTCAATTATATTAGCCATAATAAAATACTACTATATCCAGGGGCGGAACCAGGATTAGAAAGTAGGGGGGGCGCACTAAAATTTCGGGTTTTGGGGTAGCGCCCCGAAAAAAAATTTAGGTTCACAATATTGCCCTTAATGGATTCGTGGGACCGTCTCATATTATTTTTAGAGACATTGATATAAAAAAATCAAAGATCGATAAGTAAATATTCATAAATTTTATTTAAAGTAGTACAAGTTTTAACCATTTTATTTTATATTTTTATAATCAATATGATATATATATATATATATATATATCTATAATTAATATAAAATTATGGAGAATAAACAAAAAAATTAAGGGTTAAGACACATATTTACAAAATATTTGGAGGGGCCAAAAGTAATATTAAAAAAATATAATTACAAAATAGCTAAAAAAAAAAAAAGTTCATGGGGGTCAACTGCCCCTGCCCCTTTGTAGTACCGCCCATGACTATATGATAAACTAATAGTAATATATTTTGTTATTATTTTCTATTTTAATTTTTATATTTAAGCTATTGCTAATTTACCCTAAGTTAATATAGAATAAAATAGTATACAGTAAATAAAAATAACAAGCTTGGAAGTGTTATAATTAGGGGTAGGAATCAAAACCATTAAAATGATATTATTATTGTAATTTTAAGAAAGAAAAAGAATTTTTAAAATTTTATTTGGAAATTAAAAGTGACTTTTTTTTTTTGCCTAAAATTATTTTTATTTCATTAAATAAGAATGAAAGTACAACGGGCCTCAAAATTAAAATTCATTTTAAAAGACAAACAAGAAAACATTATAACAAAAAAAAAATATATTTACTTACCAAATAAAAAAATCCACCGAGAGCAAAAGACTTCACAATTTTTGTTTCACATGTACATGTGTCCCTCGGTTAGTGGCGTCCAATTTTCTTCATTTAACGGAGCGTCCGCTCCCAATTCACTCCCCTTAAACAAATATTTAAACTATCTCTAGCTAAATATACAATAAAAGAAAAAATCATAAATAATAATATTAATAAAAAAAAAAGTAGTCATCTTCCACTCCACGTTCCCAAAAAAATAGTGACAAAAACATAGGGGGCTTTGAGTAAAGAACATAGGGGGACAAACACTAATGTTTTTAACGAGCCTATCACAGGGGTGCCGCTTGCAAAAAAACTCATTTAGTAAAAAGGCAATTTACATTTGGAGATCGTGTGATGCATACCAAAACTAGTAGCTAAGGGAATGTTGAAATGATCTTCATTGTATTTGACACCATAAAGGCAGAGTCCATGCGGTGGTACTGCCAATGTATATTTCGCTAACTCTTTTCTATCTCGACTTTCCAAAATCATCGGTACAATCTCAGCTGGAACTGCTTCTCTTCCTACTTGAAGCATTATAGCAACCTATTTTTATACAACATTTATCATTAAACAGATATATTTATTTAACAAATAACAGCAGCAATTGTGTTTGATTTGATGGTATTCATACCATGTTCCGAACTTGCTTATATAGAAACCCAGATCCTTCAACTTCAATCTGCAACAAAGGTCCCTGCAGGAAAAAAAATTGGATTTGAATCTGCAACTTCTTGATAGTTTATAACTGAATTCGACAAGTACCATCTCATTGACATGAAATCGAAGTATATTCTTGACTGGATTTGGTATGCCATCGTTGTGTGAGGCATTAGCAAAAGCAGAGAAGTCGTGCTTCCCTACAAAATATTTAGCAGCATCTTTCATTGCAGATGGATTAAGTTTATAACTACTATGGTAAACGTAGTGCCTTTGAATTGGATCCATAACGGCGTCGTTGTAAATCTTGTAATTATAAGTCTTGCTTTTAACAGAAAAACGAGCATGGAATTCAGGTAGGACAGAGCTTATTTCTCTGATTCTGATGTCTGGGGGAAGACCACCATTTAATGCTCTGTGAAACCCCTCCAAGCACTCGTACTTGAAAGGTGTGATGAAGTGTGCCACCTGATAAACCATATACTCAATTTCTTTTTTTTCATTAAAAAAAAAAAAAGTAAAAATCGATATGCAAGTAAATCAGACCTGACCCCAGGCATGAACTCCTGCATCAGTTCTGCCAGCACCAACTAAACAAAGATGCTTACGTTCTAATTTTGTAATACGAGTCAAAGCTTCTTCAACTTTACATTGTACAGTTGGTATTGACTGTTGATACTGCCATCCTACATACATTATATGCATTAACTAACACCCCAAAACGATCATATAAAAAATCAAAAAAAACTAACAAAAATGTAAGACAAGTAGTAAAAACCTGAATAGCGGGTGCCATCGTATGATATTACCAAGCGCCACTTATAAGTTGGAAGGGGATGACTTTCCTTGTCCTGCTGATCATCATCACTCAGAGCCTACCAAGCCAGAATAATAAATTAATAATAATAACTATATCTCAGAGAAGAGTTGTCGAATACAAAGACATTGTCACACTATTGTTCGTAAGTTAAAAAAATTAAGTTAGAAAGCAAAACCACTTGTAAAGGCTGGTTTACAAATGTAAACCTCAATTTTGAACCTATAAAATAACCCCTCCTCTCTTTTACATAAATTATTAATTAATTAATTAATAAAATACCCCTATGAAGTACTGTTGCATATCTTGTGCTATTTAAACTTTAAATGTAAAGGCAGCTAACATCAACAAAATCCGAAATAAAAAGTCTGCCATGAGAATGACTCAATCTATATTTATATATGTTTCTGCAACTTCTTATCAAATAAATAAATTCCCAAAAATAGCGTAGCCCGCCGGTGACCGTTCTTACCTGTGGGTGTCGCTGCCGCCGTAAGCTCAAGTTTTTGTACGCCACCGCCGGCGACAAGCCCCCGAACTTGGACGGCTGAAAATTTGTCGGCAGAAGGCTCACATATGCACTCAAATTTTCTGGGCAGTGGAGCATCTGACTTTTTAAATTTCAATTTCAAAGGAAACTTTTATTTGATTTGTTCAAATGGCAGAGGTGAGTTATGTGTTGAAACTTGAAAGGGTGAAATGCTAAATAAATTCTAGTTTTTCTTTTTTTCAACAAGAAATAAATTGTATTTGTACCATAGTATTTCGGGATAATTACACTTTTGGTCCCTCATGTTTGGCCCGATTTCACTTTTCGTCCCCTTGTTCCAAAGTGAACAAAGTTCACCTCCAAGTTTCAATTTTAAACACTTTTGCTCCCCGCCGTTACATGTCCGTTAGCAAGTAACGGAAAACACTATTTTGGGGCGAAAATTAAAATTTTAAATTGTTTTGGGGCAGGAAAATAGTTAGAAATTTAAAATAGACTACTTATAATTATTTTTAAATTTAATAGGTGTGGTGGATATTTTTTTTTAAATCAATTTTTATATGACACAATATATTAATGTATTTAAAAAATTGAGTTTTTAAAATATATAATTATTTTATGAAAATTATTATATATTTTTATAATTTATTATGGATTAATTATATGTGAGAAGAACATGAATAATTTATGAATTCGTTTCAATTTCCATCTCGAATATTATTTTTTTAGTTTTCATATTTTAAATTAATAGATGTATGCGACTTAATTTAAGAAAATAATTTGAATTTTAAATGAATAAATTAATTTTGCATAGGCCCCCTTTGTGTTGCAAAACCATGCACCAAATCCGCCTATGTTCAAAAAACTTGCATAAAATCCCCTCTATAGTTAATCGTGTTAACTATTAATGGAAATGGGGATTTCGTGCAAGAAAAAATGAAACGCAAGGGGGTTTTACGCAAGAGAAAAAACACAGGGGTGTTTGGCGCATATTTTCCTTAACATAGGGGGGTTTTATGCTATTTACCCGCGGTGCCTGAGTACGATTGAGATTTGCGTACTATCTCTTTGGATAAATTTAATTTTACATCTTTATTATTATTATTATCTTTTTACCGGAAAGGAGAATTATACTAACCGCTAAATCCGATGTTTTTTAAAACCGGACCGGCTGGTTCGATCGGTTTAACCGCGAACCGGTAGCTAGTCCATTTAGGTTGAACTTAAACAACCATAAAATCAAAAAACCCCGTGAATCGCAGAATT
>NW_012193202.1:60000-82035 GCF_000504015.1 Erythranthe guttata
GGTGAACCAATGCCTCTAGTTCAATCGGGACATGTGCTGCGAAGGGATCGTACTGTACGCTAACTATATCATAAGGTTCTTGCAGACACTTCACTTGTATCTAGGGAATCATGATGCGTAGTTGCTAGACGCCAATCTTGACGTTGGACACCGATTTGATCGGGGATTAGGTAAAATGAGTTTTACTCTAATCGGGACTCTTGGGAGGAGTTCGTATAAGAACAATGTGTTGTTCGAATCACAAAGAGTTGTGAGCCCACGGCTAGCATTCACCTAAACCATTGAGGGTCACACTTCTCGTGTAATATAGATCCTTGATAACAACAAGCATAGATTAATGTGTTAATCTTTGAACGATTGGATGTCGATATGATTGAATCCAAGATTCGTAATTGTGGATTGCGAATCGGAATAAACGTAGAGAAAGAGAGACATGCGGAATTTAGTGAACTTTCTAAATTGGGAAGTTTCCCGATTTAGCAAGTCCACTGAAGTGGAAGTTTCCAATTTTGTAAATTGGAAATTTCGAAGAGGCACTCGTATCGACGAGGACTTTGATCTCATCACAAATATAATTTTGTTATAATTTTGTGAACGATCGTTTATTAGCAACGAGGCCGACGAGGGAATGGGCTTAATACATCAGTGGGTCAAGCCCAATGACTTAAACCCACTAGGGTTGAAAACCCTAAGTATAAATAGACCTCAAACAAGAGTTTGAGATCAGATTTTTCTGCACCAAACCCTAGCCGCCCAAGCCCTAGCTGCTCATCCCTTCGGCTGTTGCTGCCCCGCCGCGCCACCGCCGATCACCGCCGGTTTTCTCCTCTCTTCTCCTTCGTTTACTTGTTGTTTATCTAACTCGTTTACATCTAGTGCTGTAGTTCGAGTGGGTCGAAAATACGAGGTGAAACCTAATTGGAGAGGAGCTGCTGCCCCGACGAATCCACGCACCGCCGCTGCACCGCCGCACGCGCCGCTACGCCACTCACGCGCCGCCGCTGCTGCTGCCACGCGCCGCCGCTGCTGCTGCCACTCACCGCCGTTCGTCGCTTGCTAAATCAGCTTGTTCCAGCCGTGAGTTGCAGCCCCGAGGATTGGTAATTTGCAGCTTGTACGTGATTGGTTCTAGGTTTCGATTCGTCGAAATCTCACGCTACAAGAGGTAAATAAATCGAAACTTTCGTAAATTAATTCGAGCATGTTTGTATGAATTATAATTTATGATTATGAGTAATATGTGATTACGTGTTTCGATTTTATTGAATGATGAACAAGCATGATTCGTAATTTTCGGTTTTACGTGTTTTTCAATTAAATCGATAATTACCATATGTATGGCGGAAGCGTTAAGGTACGTTGACTCTGTGATTAGTGTATGCATGTAATCGAAACTAGTTCGATCTAAATTTTTTAAATTCCGCTGCGTATACATGCACGATCCCCAACAGTTGATGCGTAATAAAGTCCTAGTATTGTAGTTCGTGTTTTTAAGAACGTTGTTGCGAATGCATGTTTGCACATATTTTTTTACATGTACGTTTGTGCATGTCCATTTGAGCGAGTGTGTTTGTGCATGTTTGTAATTTGTATTAATTTCCTAGGATTGTGCGTGTTTGTGTTTTCATAATCCTTTTTACAAATGCAGTTTTGCTTGAGTACTTTTGTGCATGCTTTTGTACTCTTACTTAAGTGTGTAGCTTTTCTAGCTAGTGTTTTTGTTCACGTTTCTCGATGCGCATTCATGTCCTCTAACTGTAGTACGTATTTTCATGATCGCTTTTGGAATCCAATTTTGACAATGTTCGAGTCCGAATTTGGAATTTTGCCGTTAGACGGGAATTGTAGCCAGCTGAAATAGCTTTCTAATGCCGCAGGAACCAGTTGATTTTTGCTTCCTGGACACCTAATTTTCGATTTGTACCTATAAGATACCACATCCACCAATTAAAACAGAAATATGAATTAATCCCAAAAAAATCCACGTAAACGAAACGTAGAGTTTTATTTCTACACTCCACTGTATCTTTTTTATCTAGTGTTTTTGTTGTTGTTTGTTGATGCGTAATAAAGTCCTAGTATTGTAGTTCATGTTTTTTAGAACGTTATTGCGAATGCGTTTTTGCGCATATTTGTTTACATGTACGTTTGTGCACGTCCATTTGAGCGAGTGTGTTTGTGCATGTTTGTGATTTATATTAATTTCCTAGGATTGTAGTTTGTGTTTTCATAATCATTTTTGCAAATACAGTATTGCGTGAGTACTTTTGTGCATGCTTTTGTACTCTTACTTATGTGTGTAACTTTTCTACAGAAATATGAATTAATCCAAAAAAAAAATCCACGTAACCGTAAACGTAGAGTTTTGTTTCTACACTCCACTTTATCTTTTTTATCTATTGCTTTTGCTGTTGTTTGTTGATGCGTATTAAAGTCCTAGTATTGTAGTTCGTGTTTTTAAGAACGCTGTTGGGAATGCACTTTTGCGCATGTTTTTTTACATGTACGTTTGTGCATGTACATTTGAGCGAGTGTTTTTGTGCATGTTTGTGATTTGTATTAATTTCCTAGGATTGTAGTTTGTGTTTTCATAATCATTTTTGCAAATGCACTTTTGCGTGAGTACTTTTGTGGATGATTTTGTACTCTTACTTATGTACGTAACTTTTCTGGCGAGTGTTTTTGTGCACGTTTCTCGATGCGCATTCATGTCCTCGAACTGTAGTACGTATTTTCATGATCGCTTTTGGAATCCAAATTTGACCATGTTCGAGTCCGATTTTGGACTTAAGCCGTTCGATAGGAATTGTAGCCAGCTGAAATAGCTTCCTAATGCCGCCGGAACCAGTTGATTAAGAGTCCGGATGAGAAAGTTATGCTCGACTTCGTGGACACTACCAAAGATGTTGAGGGATTCTCTCTTGTAATTTGAATTTATTTTCTTAATTAAAACAACTCTTTTCTTACTCTTTGATCATTTTTGCTTCCTGGACTCCAATTTTCGATTTGTACCTATAAGATACCAAATCCACCAATTAAAACAGAAATATGAATTAATCCACACAAAAAAAATCCACGTAAACGAAACGTAGAGTTTTATTCCTACACTCCACTGTATCTTTTTTATCTAGTGTTTTTGCTGTTGTTTGTTGATGCGTAATAAAGTCCTAGTATTGTAGTTCGTGTTTTTAAGAACGTTGTTGCGAATGCATGTTTGCACATATTTTTTTACATGTACGTTTGTGCATGTCCATTTGAGCGAGTGTGTTTGTTCATGCTTGTGATTTGTATTAATTTCCTATGATTGTAGTTTGTGTTTTCATAATCCTTTTTACAAATGCACTTTTGCGTGAGTACTTTTGTGCATGCTTTTGTACTCTTACTTATGTGTGTTAATTTTCTAGCGAGTGTTGTTGTGCACGTTTCTTGATGCGCATTCATTTCCTCTAACTATAGTACGTATTTTCATGATCGCTTTTCGAATCCAATTTTGACCATGTTCGAGTCCGAATTTGGAATTTTGCCGTTAGACGGGAATTGTAGCCATGTGAAATAGCATTCTAATGCAGCAGGAACCAGTTGATACGGAGTCCGAATGAGAATGTTATGTTCGACTTCGTGGACACTACCAAAGATGTTGAGGGATTCTCTCTTCTAATTTGAATTTATTTTCCTAATTGCAACTCGTTTCTTACTATTTGATCATTTTTGCTTCGTGGACACCTAATTTTTGATTTGTACCTATAAGATACAACATCCACCAACTAAAACAAAAATATGAATTAATCCATAGAAAAAATCCACGTAAACGAAACGTAGAGTTTTATTTCTACACTCCACTGTATCTTTTTTATCTAGTGTTTTTGCTGTTGTTTGTTGATGCGTAATAAAGTCCTAGTATTGTAGTTCGTGTTTTTTAGAACGTTATTGTGAATGCACGTTTACGCATATTTGTTTACATGTACATTTGTGCATGTCCATTTGAGCGAGTGTGTTTGTGATTTGCATTAATTTCCTAGGATTATAGTTTGTGTTTTCATAATCATTTTTGCAAATGCACTTTTGCGTGAGTACTTTTTGTAGATGCTTTTGTACTCTTACTTATGTGCGTAACTTTTCTAGCGAGTGTTTTTGTGCACGTTTCTCGATGCGCATTCATGTCCTCGAACTGTAGTACGCATTTTCATGATCGCTTTTGGAATCAAATTTTGACCATGTTCGAGTCCGATTATGGAATTAAGCCGTTGGACACGAATTGTAGCCAGCTGAAATAGCTTCCTCATGTCGCCGGAACCAGTTGATTTGGAGTCCGGATGAGAAAGTTATGCTCGACTTCGTGGACACTACCAAAGATGTTGAGGGATTCTCTCTTCTAATTTGAATTTATTTTCTTAATTGCAACTCTTTTATTACTCTTTGATCATTTTTGCTTCCTGGACACCTAATTTTCGATTTGTACCTATAAGATACCACATCCACCAATTAAAACAAAAATATGAATTAATCCAAAAAAAAAATCCACGTAAACGTAAACGTAGAGTTTTAATTCTACACTCCACTGTATCTATTTTATCTAGTGTTTTTGCTGTTGTTTGTTCATGCGTAATAAAGTCCTGGTATTGTAGTTCGTGATTTTAAGAACGTTGTTGCAATTGCACGTTTGCGCATATTTTTTTACATGTACGTTTGTGCATGTCCATTTGAGCGAGTGTTTTTGTGCATGTTTGTGATTTGTATTAATTTCCTAGGATTGTAGTTTGTGTTTTCATAATGATTTTTGCAAATGCAGTTTTGCGTGAGTACTTTTGTGCATGCTTTTGTACTCTTACTTATGTGCGTAACTTTTCTGGCGAGTGTTTTTGTGCACGTTTCTCGATGCGCATTCATGTCCTCGAACTGTAGTACGTATTTTCATGATCGCTTTTGGAATCCAATTTTGACCATGTTCGAGTCCGATTTTGGAATTAAGCCGTTCGATAGGAATTGTAGCCCGCTGAAATAGCTTCCTAATGCCGCCGGAACCAGTTGATTAGGAGTCCGGATGAGAAAGTAATGCTCGACTTCGTGGACACTACCAAAGATGTTGAGGGATTCTCTCTTGTAATTTGAATTTATTTTCTTAATTGCAACTCTTTTCTTACTCTTTGATCATTTTTGCTTCCAAGACTCCAATTTTCGATTTGTACCTATAAGATACCAAATCCACCAATTAAAACAGAAATATGAATGAATCCAAAAAAATAAAATCCACATAAACGAAACGTAGAGTTTTATTTCTACACTCAACTGTATCTTTTTTATCTAGTGTTTTTGCTGTTGTTTGTTGATGCGTAATAAAGTCCTAGTATTGTAGTTCGTGTTTTATAGAACGTTGTTGCGAATGCATGTTTGCACATATTTTTTTACATGTACGTTTGTGCATGTCCATTTGAGCGAGTGTGTTTCTTCATGCTTGTGATTTGTATTAATTTCCTAGGATTGTAGTTTGTGTTTTCATAATCCTTTTTACAAATGCACTTTTGCGTGAGTACTTTTGGGCATGCTTTTGTACTCTTACTTATGTGTGTTAATTTTCTAGCGAGTGTTTTTGTGCACATTTCTCGATGCGCATTCATGTCCTCTAACTATAGTACGTATTTTCATGATCGCTTTTGGAATCCAATTTCGACCATGTTCGAGTCCGAATTTGGAATTTTGCCGTTAGACGGGAATTGTAGACAGCTGAAATAGCTTTCTAATGCCGCAGAAACCATTTGATACGGAGTCCGAATGAGAAAGTTGTGCTCGAGTTCGTGGATAGTACCAAAGGCGTTGAGGGATTCTCTCTTCTAATTTGAATTTATTTTCCTAATTGCAACTCGTTTCGTACTATTTGATCATTTTTGCTTCGTGGACACGTTATTTTCGATTTGTACCTAGAAGATTCAACATCCACCAATTAAAACAGAAATATGAATTAATCCATAAAAAAAATCCACGTAAACGAAACGTAGAGTTTTATTTCTACACTCCACTGTATCTTTTTTATCTAGTTTTTTTGCTGTTGTTTGTTGATGCGTAATAAAGTCCTAGTATTGTAGTTCGTGTTTTTTAGAACGTTATTGTGAATGCACGTTTACGCATATTTTTTTACATGTACATTTGTGCATGTCCATTTGAGCGAGTGTTTTTGTGCATGTTTGTGATTTGTATTAATTTCCTATGATTTTAGTTTGTGTGTTCATAATCATTTTTGCAAATGCAGTTTTGCGTGAGTACTTTTGTGCATGCTTTTGTACTCTTACTTATGTGCGTAACTTTTCTAGCGAGTGTTTTTGTGCACGTTTCTCGATGCACATTCATGTCCTCGAACTGTAGTACGTATTTTCATGATCGCTTTTGGAATCCAATTTTGACCATGTACGAGTCCAAATTTAGAATTTTGCTGTAGATAAGAATTGTAGCCAGCTGAAATAGCTTTCTAATGCCGCCGGAACCAATTAATTTGGAGTCTAGAGGAGAAAGTTATGCTCGACTTCGTGGACACTACCAAAGATGTTGAGGGATTCTCTCTTCTAACTTGATTTGATTTTCCTAATTGCACCTCTTTTCTTACTCTTTGATTATTTTAGCTTCCTGGACACCTTATTTTCGATTTGTACCTATAAGATACCAAATCCACCAATTAAAACAGAAATATGAACTAATCCAAAAAAAAAATCCACGTAAACGTAAACGTAGAGTTTTATTTCTACACTCCACTTTATCTTTTTTTATCTATAGCTTTTGCTGTTGGTTGTTGATGCGTATTAAAGTCCTAGTATTATAGTTCATGTTTTTAAGAACGTTGTTGCGAATGCACTTTTGCGCATGTTTTTTTACATGTACGTTTGTGCATATCTATTTCAGCGAGTGTTTTTGCACATGTTTGTTGATTTGTATTAAGGTCCTACGATTGTAGTTTGTGTTTTCATGATACTTTTTGCGAATGCACTTTTGCGTGAGTACTTTTATGCATGCCTTGTACTCTTACTTATGTGCGTATCTTTTTTAGCGAGTGTTTTTGTGCACGTTTCTCGATGCGCATTCATGTCCTCGAACTGTAGTACGTATTTTCATGATCGCTTTTGGAATCCTATTTAGACCATGTTCGAGTCCAAATTTGGAATTTTGCCGTTAGACTGGAATTGTAGCCAGCTGAAATAGCTTCCTAATGCCGCCGGAACCAGTTGATTAGGAGTTCGGATGAGAAAGTTATGCTCGACTTCGTGGACACTACCAAAGATGTTGAGGGATTCTCTCTTCTAATTTGAATTTATATTCCTAATTGCAACTCGTTTCTTACTATTTGATCATTTTTGCTTCCTGGACACCTAATTTTCGATTTGTACCTATAAGATACCACATCCACCAACTAAAACAAAAATATGAATTAATCCATAAAAAAATCCACGTAAACGAAACGTAGAGTTTTATTTCTACACTCCACTGTATGTTTTTTATCTAGTGTTTTTGCTGTTGTTTGTTGATGCGTAATAAAGTCCTAGTATTGTAGTTCGTGTTTTTTAGAACGTTATTGTGAATGCACGTTTACGCATATTTGTTTACATCTACGTTTGTGCACGTCCATTTCAGCGAGTGTGTTTGTGCATGTTTGTGATTTATATTAATTTCCTAGGATTGTAGTTTGTGTTTTCATAATCATTTTTGCAATTGCACTTTTGCGTGAGTACTTTTGTGGATGCTTTTGTACTCTTACTTATGTGCGTAACTTTTCTAGCGAGTGTTTTTGTGCACGTTTCTCGATGCGCATTCATGTCCTCAAACTGTAGTACGTATTTTTATGATCGCTGTTCAAATCCAATTTTGACCATGTTCGAGTCCGATTTTGGAATTAAGCCATTGGACAGGAATTGTAGCCAGCTGAAATAGCTTCCTAATGTCGCCGGAAGCAGTTGATTTGGAGTCCGGATGAGAAAGTTATGCTCGACTTCGTGGACACTACCAAAGATGTTGAGGGATTCTCTATTCTAATTTGAATTTATTTTCTTAATTGCAACTCTTTTCTTACTCTTTGATCATTTTTGCTTCGTGGACTCCAATTTTCGATTTGTACCTATAAGATACCAAATCCACCAATGAAAACAGAAATATGAATTAGTCCAAAAAAAAAAATCCACGTAAACGTAAACGTAGAGTTTTAATTCTACACTCCACTGTATCTATTTTATCTAGTGTTTTTGCTGTTGTTTGTTGATGCGTAATAAAGTCCTTGTATTGTAGTTCGTGATTTTAAGAACGTTGTTGCAATTGGAGTCCGAATTTGGAATTTTGCCGTTAGACGGGAATTGTAGCCAGCTGAAATAGCTTCCTAATGCCGCCATAACCAGTTGATTAGGAGTCCGGATGAGAAAGTTATGCTCGACTTCATGGACACTACCAAAGATGTTGAGGGATTCTCTCTTCTAATTTGAATTTATTCTCCTAATTGCAACTCGTTTCTTACTATTCGATCATTTTTGCTTCCTGGACACCTAATTTTTGATCTGTACCTATAAGATACCACATCCACCAATTAAAACAGAAATATGAATTAATCCAAAAACAAATCCACGTAAACGTAAACGTAGAGTTTTATTTCTACACTCCACTTTATCTTTTTTATCTATAGCTTTTGTTGTTGTTTGTTGATGCGTATTAAAGTCCTAGTATTGTAGTTCGTGTAGAACGTTGTTGCGAATGCACTTTTGCGCATGTTTTTTTACATGTACGTTTGTGCATGTCCATTTGAGCGAGTGTTTTTGTGCATGTTTGTGATTTGTATTAATTTCCTAGGATTGTAGATTGTGTTTTCATAATCATTTTTGCAAATGCACTTTTGCGTGATCACTTTTGTGGATGCTTTTGTACTCTTACTTATGTGCGTAACTTTTCTGGCGAGTGTTTTTGTGCACGTTTCTCGATGCGCATTCATGTCCTCGAACTGTAGTACGTATTTTCATGATCGCTTTTGGAATCCAATTTTGACCATGTTCGGGTCCGATTTTGGAATTAATGTTGGGTTTCGGGCACGCATACGCAGCGGAAAACAAAAATTTATGCGATTTAAACGACTTTAAAACACATAAGAACATGCCCGATAAATTCAATTCAATTAATTGCGTACCTTTGCGCTTCCAGCGAAAATAAAACAACATACATGCTAATAAATTTAACCGTACTTAAATCAATTAACATGCTCGCAATTTAAACCAAATAACATGCTTGCAATGATTAAAAGCCGATTACACATAATCACATAAAATCATACAAATACAAGCATGAAATCATAGTTTAAACTAAACCCTAAACGAAACTAGGGTTTCGTATATTTACCTCTTGACGCGTGAGGTAGGAGCGATTAGCACTTCGTGATTACTACGGAAACCAATCCGTAGAATCGGGGCAGCAGCGGTGCAACGGCAGCAGCGGCGCGTGAGGTCACGGCGGCGCGTGTAGTGTACGCGCGGCTTCGGGACGGCGCGTGGGGCAGCGTGCGGCTTCGGCTCGTGCGTTGCTCCTCGACTTTTCGATCTACAGTCTTCCTCCTCTCGGATTTCACCTCGTATACTTCGATCTACTAAATCGTGGCACTAGACACGAAGTAGTTAGAATAAAACGGAAGAAAAAGAAAGGAGAAAGAATACCGAATCAAGGAACGGCCGACGAACGGCCGGTTCCGGCGACGGAGCGGCGACGGTGGTGCGGTGGTGGCCGCGCGGGAGAGAGGGCGAGAGAGAGAGGGTCGGCCGCTTTAGGGTTAGGGTTTCATGTGTTTGTGTAAGGGCTATAAGTCATGTATTTATAGTCCCTTGCATATAACCCTAGCGGGCTTAAGTTGGACTGGGCCCAACAGCTTAAGCTCGTTAGTTCCTCTACTTGCTCGTATCTCTCAATTCAATGACCGAAAAATTGCAACGATTACATTTTCGGAATCATTATAACTTCCTCGTCATTACGAGTGCCATCTCTTGTTTTCCAACTTTCCAAAAGTGGAAACCCTAGTTCAGTGGACTTTCTAAATTTGGAAACTTCTCGATTTAGAAAGTTCACTAACATGTTCGCCTATTCTTTTCCTTTTCTTATTCTCATTCGTAATTCCAAATTACGAATGTTGGATTCAATCATATTGACTTCCAATCATGCAAAGATAAACTATTTTATCTCTGACCGTTTATTCAAAGATCTCATGTGCACGAGCAAGGTGACCCTCGATGGTTCAGTTGTAAGCTAGCCGTGGGCCCACAACCCATTGTGGTCAAAACTCGTCCCCTTCGAGTTACGATTAAGATGAAGCTCGTTTCACCTTAATCACCCAACGAATCAAGATTGGCGTCTAGCAACTACGCGTCATGATTCCCTAGATACAAATGAAGTGCCTGCAAGAACCTTCAGATATAGTTAACGTACAGTACGGTCCCTTCGATGCATATGTCCCGATCGAACTAGAGGCATTGGTTCATCGAGACCTCTTTATATGTTCGATGACGGTGCGATCGTTCCAAGTGTTGTAATCGTCACGTGCATGACTTAGAGAATCGAATTCTCTAATCATCACTTAGTCAGCTCTGGCCAGAGACTTAGAATGATTACAAACTTTCAGAACACACAGGACATCCAAGACTATTCTAGCGATCGAATCCCCGACTACAATGCACAGACCTCCCACTAGATTTCGGACTGCACGAACACTGGCCCTTGGGATGGTCCTCGGTGGAACTCAGGGACAGGTCACGATACAGCTGGTCCTCCAGTGAAGTCACGGTGATGTCTAGGTCATAAGGACTAATGGTGTACAACTATACCATAGATATCTCTACTCGATTATTGGGAACCACTTAGAGATTTCTAGGGTGAGGGAGTTCAGTGAACTCGTCAACTTACGAGCACCCACTTATGCATGCCGATATCACAATACCGTTTACTGATGAGATGCAGTACACATACACTAAGTGCTAGTCTTAATGGGAAAGGCCGATATCCTCATTAGTGGCGTAACCCTTCGACTAGGAACACGTTTAACAGTTATAATACTTGAGTAAATATCTCACAATCCTAACGATCAATTACTAGTACTTGTAATAACTGTAAGGACTATATCTATGCTTGTGACAAAGGGACAAAGATATAGAATGCCAAGATGTTTTATCATTAATACGAATGAAGGTTCGTTTATTACAATAATAAATACGAAAGACCACAGCCACAAGTTGGCTTGTTGGTCACCTACTCTAACAATCTCCCACTTGACCTAAAGCCAACTACCCATAAACCGCAATCCCATCGACTCTCGATGTTTCTCATGGACCGATCTCGGTAAAGGCTTCGTGAAGGGGTCTGCAACGTTCTCTTCCGAGGTGACTCGTTCAACCTTAACTTCACCTCTATCAATGATCTCTCGGATCACGTGATACTTCCTCAGAATATGCTTTGACTTCTGATGAGATCGTGGCTCCTTAGCTTGCGCCACGGCTCCGGTGTTATCACAGTACAACGGTACTGGATCACTAGCATCAGGAATGACACCCAACTCTTGGATGAATTTCCTTATCCAAGTCCCTTCTTTTGCAGCTTCAGACGCTGCAATGTATTCCGCTTCGGTAGTGGAATCGGCCGTCGTGCTTTGCTTGGAACTCTTCCAACACACGGCACCACCATTAAGCGTGAATATAAATCCAGAATTCGACTTTGAGTCGTCCACGTCCGATTGAAAACTAGAGTCGGTAAAACCCTCTAATTTCAACTCGGCACCCCCATAGACCAAAAATATATCCTTAGTCCTTCGCAAGTACTTGAGGATATCTTTCACGGCTTTCCAGTGAGCCGGGCCGGGGTTAGACTGATATCTGCTTGTGACACTCACAGCATACGCGATATCGGGTCTCGTACATAGCATGCCATACATTATGCTTCCTATTGCAGAAGCATAAGGCGTCCTTTTCATCTCCTCGATTTCACTAGGTGTTTGGGGACACATAGATTTCGAGAGACGAACCCCATGGGACATTGGCGAGAATCCCTTCTTGGATTCTTCCATGCTAAACCGTTTCATAACGGTGTCTATGTACAGGCTTTGGGATAAGCCAAGCATCTTTCTTGCTCTATCTCTATAGATGCGTATTCCTAATACATAAGATGCTTCTCCCAAATCCTTCATTGAGAAACGTGTGGACAACCATGCTTTTGTTTGCTGCAACATTCCTACATCATTCCCAATGAGTAGAATGTCGTCAACGTAAAGCACTAAAAATATTACTGCCCTCCCACTAACCTTCTTGTATACACAAGGTTCCTCCGGATTCTTCTCAAAATCAAACTCTTTGATAGTTGAGTCGAACCTAATGTTCCAACTACGGGATGCTTGCTTCAATCCATAAATGGATCGCTGGAGCTTGCAAACCTTTTGCTCACTTCCAGAAGATATGAAGCCTTCCGGCTGCGCCATGTAGATTTCTTCCTCAATGTCTCCATTAAGGAAGGCGGTCTTCACATCCATTTGCCATATCTCGTAGTCATACCACGCAGCTATGGCCAGCAAAATCCTAATGGACTTCAGCATCGCGACTGGCGAAAAGGTTTCCTCATAGTCAACACCTTGCCTTTGAGTGTATCCTTTTGCTACCAATCTAGCTTTATAGGTCGATACCTTTCCATCAACTCCAATTTTCTTCTTATAGATCCACTTGCAGCCTATGGGAACGATTCCCTTAGGTGGATCTACCAAGGTCCACACCTTGTTGGAGTACATGGAGTCCATTTCGGATTTCATGGCAGTTAGCCAATGTCCCATGTCCGCATCCGATACGGCCTCGTTGTATGTTCTTGGATCTCGTCCAAGATCAACATGATCTTCATCATTTTCGAGGAGGAATAACCTATCCGGCATTTTCCGAACTCTTTCGGATCTACGTACCGTAGGTTCAGGAGGTATATTAGTGGTTTGTTGTATTGGTTCGATTGCTTGATCTTGTGTTTGAACTTCACTTTGTGGTTCTTGAACTACTTCAAGTTCTATCATGCTGCCCTTTCTATCGGATAGAAACTCCCTTTCCAAAAAGGTGGCATTTCTCGAAACAAACGTCTTTGCTTCTTTGACATAGTAGAACTCGTATCCCATCGAGTCTTCGGGATACCCCACAAAATAGCACAAGTCGGATTTACTATCCAACTTATCTCCCACTAACCGCTTCACATAAGCGGGACAACCCCATATCCTAATATGTTTGTAGTTGGGTTTTCGGGAATGCCAAAGTTCATAAGGTGTGGATTTAACTGCCTTGGTGTTAACTCTATTCAGCAAATACGCGGCAGTACGGAGTGCATGACCCCACAAGTATGCCGGTAAGTTTGTGAACCCCATCATTGATCGAACCATATCTAATAGAGTTCGATTCCAACGTTCGGATACTCCATTAAGTTGAGGAGTTCCCGGTGGAGTCCATTGGGACTGTATCCCATTTTCTTTTAGATAGTCAATGAACTCGATGCTCAAGTATTCCCCACCACGATCGGATCGCAGCTTCTTAATACTTCGTCCGAGTTGTTTTTCTACTTCGTGTCTAAAATCTTTGAACCTTTCAAATGTTTCAGACTTGTACTTCATCAAGTATACATACCCATACCTAGAATAATCATCGGTAAAGGTAGCGAAGTAGTTATATCCACCCTTCGCACTAACACTTAGTGGACCACATACGTCTGTATGGATCAAATCCAAAAGACCCTCGGCTCGTTCCATTACCCCTTTGTAGGGTGACTTGGTCATTTTCCCTTTAAGGCAAGATTCACAAGTTTGTAGTGATTTCACGTCCTCCAAAGAGAACAATCCTTCACTAACAAAATCGTTCATCCTTCTTAAAGAGACATGACCTAATCTAGCGTGCCAAAGTTGTGCGGGGTTTTGATCTATCTCCTTACGTTTTGCTGATATAACGTTAATAGGTATTTCACTTGGATTTAGTTCATATAAGTTGTTTAATAGCCGTCCTTTGCAAATCAAATTCTCATTCTTTTGTATAATGCAAATCGAATTTCCAAAAACAAAAGTAAAACCTTCAATATCTAATACAGGAATAGAAATAAGGTTTCTAATGAGTGACGGAACAAATAAACAATCGTTCAAAACAATAGGAAAACTAGAATCCAAAACATTTAAGTAAATTGTGCCAATGGCTTCAGCAGCAACTCTTGCTCCATTCCCCATCCTTAGGTAGGTCTCACCCGCTCTAAGTCTTCGACTTCTTGTCATTAGCTGCAAATCATTGCACAAATGTGAGCCACAGCCCGTATCCAATACCCAAGAAGAAGAGTTGACAGACAAATTTACGTCAATGAAATACGTACCCTTTTCAGAACCTTTCTGCTTTAGGTAAGCCTTGCAGTTGCGGCGCCAATGTCCTTTCTTTCCACAGTGATGGCAAGCATCATCAACTTGTTTGCTAACCTTTGCTTTGGGGCCCCCACTACCTTCACCCACTTCGAACTTGCTGTTTGGGAAGGGAACTCTTTCCTTTCTCTTCTTTTGGAAAGAACTCTTCTTTCCAGAAGTAGCAGCAACGAGAACAGACTTCTCTTTCTTAATGGTGGACTCGAAGCTGACCAACATGTTCATTAACTCATCCAAGGGAGGATCTAGTTTGTTCATGTTGAAGTTCACTATGAACG
Organism: Erythranthe guttata; assembly: GCF_000504015.1. Next base: position 74,683 of record NW_012193202.1, read on the forward strand.
ATTCATAGGAACTAGGAAGAGACAACAGGATCAAATCCAACGAGAGCTCGGCCGGGAGGGTGACATCAAGATTCACTAGCTTTTCAAGGAGAGTGATCATTTTGAGACAGTGCTCGTGGACCGAAGTCCCTTCGCGCAGTCTCGCCGTGATCAACTCCTTTGTAGCAGCGTACCTCGATGCCCTAATATTCTCACTATACATGCTATCGAGATGAGTCTTTATATCGAAAGCATGCATGTGAGACTCATATTTCCTCGCAAGCGCGGGCTCCATGGCGGCTATCATATAGCACCTAGCATGAGTGTCATCTTTCTTCCAAACTTCATAAGTTTCCTTTTCAGCATCAGTCGCTGTGGCAGGTATAGTGGCGGGAAGCCTCTCGTTCAAAACATAGAGACGCCCCTCAACAGTTAGCACAAGCTTAAGACTACGCAACCAATCTAGGTAATTAGGGCCATTAAGATTATTGTCGAGGATTGACATTATGGGATTCTTAGACATGATTATCTGAGACATTATAGAGAAGAGGATTATTAGAGATTCGCGTTAAATGATTGTTACAATTAAATGTTTGGACTTGTGTTATTTAATTGTTCTCCCACTAATTTTATCGAGTTCCACTTCCCTCTAGTAGACAAACGAGAAAACTGATTTTTCTTAGTGGGCTTTAGGTCCAGTGGACAAATACAACCCGTAGTTAATCTAGCCCGATTATATTTGCCCAAAGGTAGATCACAATCAATCATATCCACAATATGACCCTAAATTAATTTTCCTCACACTTGATAATGACCTAAGTTAATCTCGCGAATATCAAAATCGTCGTGTGTCAAGTCTAACCTACCAATCAAAGATGCTCATAGAACTTGATTATGCCAAACTAATGCAGTCCCTAGTTAATCTAGCCGACCACGTTAATCCAACATAACCCTTTTCTATGGCTACCTTCATCAATATGTCAATTGAATTACAGCTTACTCTACCATAGCACTCCCCGCTAACACGGCTTACTGCACTACAGCAAAGGGCTACACATAATCCAACCGTTGGCAGAAGGAAAGAAATAACTCAACAGATTGGGTTTTTCTTTATAGCTTGAAATGATTCTTAATTAAAAGAATGAGGGATTTTAATTAAAGTGTTTTATCTCATCAGAAGGTTTTGGATTGGTCTATGTGATTCCTACATCTATGTTCTCTAAAGGTATATGGAAGCGCATATTGTCCTAAGAGGAACATATGACCTAATTACATAATTAATTACATTAATTAATTATCGAGTTTTTCAAAATAATTATAGAACCTCAACTAGCATAAATCATTCAAATAATGTTGAGGTACTACTAATTAAGTTGAATATATAATCAATATTATATATGTGTTCCATTAATTGAAATCAATTTAACAATTTAAATTAATTAATTAATCTAACACCTATTTACTAAAATAGATGATTGTCGATCCAATTATCTAATTGGGATTAATTGAAAATAATTTTCCAAAAATTAAAATCAATTTGTTTTAAGTTTAATTTTAGAAATCTGATTTTTTTTTTTTTTTTTTTTTTTTTTTTTATTTTCAGTGAACCAGTTCGGCCCAACCGGTCTGACCGGTTCGGACCGAAGCGGTCCGGTTCTGTCCGGTCCAGCTGACCCAAATCAGTGGGCCGGGTCAGCCGGACCGAGAACCGGTCTGACCGACCCGAATCCACTTGGATTCGGTCAACTAAATCGCACACAACCATCGAACCGGCCGGTTCGACCGGTTCGATCCGAACAATTAAAAAACCGATGTTTTAAAAATAATTTCAGATCCGATTTTCCAATTTTAAACAATTTTAAAGCTGGAAAAATTCTAAACAATATTTCAAAAATATTTTAAACTTACGAAAACTCCCAATTACATAATACGACAAACACTACTTTAATAAATCGAACATGCATATTAAAACGAACGCAATTAATTGCGCAATGGCTCTGATACCACTGTTGGGTTTCGGGCACGCATACGCAGCGGAAAACAAAAATTTATGCGATTTAAACGACTTTAAAACACATAAGAACATGCCCGATAAATTAAATTCAATTAATTGCGTACCTTTGCGCTTCCAGCGAAAATAAAACAATATACATGCTAATAAATTTAACCGTACTTAAATCAATTAACATGCTCGCAATTTAAACCAAATAACATGCTTGCAATGATTAAAAGCCGATTACACATAATCACATAAAATCATACAAATACAAGCATGAAATCATAGTTTAAACTAAACCCTAAACGAAACTAGGGTTTCGTATATTTACCTCTTGACGCGTGAGGTAGGAGCGATTAGCACTTCGTGATTACTACGGAAACCAATCCGTAGAATCGGGGCAGCAGCGGTGCAACGGCAGCAGCGGCGCGTGAGGTCACGGCGGCGCGTGTAGTGTACGCGCGGCTTCGGGACGGCGCGTAGGGCAGCGTGCGGCTTCGGCTCGTGCGTTGCTCCTCGACTTTTCGATCTACAGTCTTCCTCCTCTCGGATTTCACCTCGTATACTTCGATCTACTAAATCGTGGCACTAGACACGAAGTAGTTAGAATAAAACGGAAGAAAAAGAAAGGAGAAAGAATACCGAATCAAGGAACGGCCGACGAACGGCCGGTTCCGGCGACGGAGCGGCGACGGTGGTGCGGTGGTGGCCGCGCGGGAGAGAGGGCGAGAGAGAGAGGGTCGGCCGCTTTAGGGTTAGGGTTTCATGTGTTTGTGTAAGGGCTATAAGTCATGTATTTATAGTCCCTTGCATATAACCCTAGCGGGCTTAAGTTGGACTGGGCCCAACAGCTTAAGCTCGTTAGTTCCTCTACTTGCTCGTATCTCTCAATTCAATGACCGAAAAATTGCAACGATTACATTTTCGGAATCATTATAACTTCCTCGTCATTACGAGTGCCATCTCTTGTTTTCCAACTTTCCAAAAGTGGAAACCCTAGTTCAGTGGACTTTCTAAATTTGGAAACTTCTCGATTTAGAAAGTTCACTAACATGTTCGCCTATTCTTTTCCTTTTCTTATTCTCATTCGTAATTCCAAATTACGAATGTTGGATTCAATCATATTGACTTCCAATCATGCAAAGATAAACTATTTTATCTCTGACCGTTTATTCAAAGATCTCATGTGCACGAGCAAGGTGACCCTCGATGGTTCAGTTGTAAGCTAGCCGTGGGCCCACAACCCATTGTGGTCAAAACTCGTCCCCTTCGAGTTACGATTAAGATGAAGCTCGTTTCACCTTAATCACCCAACGAATCAAGATTGGCGTCTAGCAACTACGCGTCATGATTCCCTAGATACAAATGAAGTGCCTGCAAGAACCTTCAGATATAGTTAACGTACAGTACGGTCCCTTCGATGCATATGTCCCGATCGAACTAGAGGCATTGGTTCATCGAGACCTCTTTATATGTTCGATGACGGTGCGATCGTTCCAAGTGTTGTAATCGTCACGTGCATGACTTAGAGAATCGAATTCTCTAATCATCACTTAGTCAGCTCTGGCCAGAGACTTAGAATGATTAGAAACTTTCAGAACACACAGGACATCCAAGACTATTCTAGCGATCGAATCCCCGACTACAATGCACAGACCTCCCACTAGATTTCGGACTGCACGAACACTGGCCCTTGGGATGGTCCTCGGTGGAACTCAGGGACAGGTCACGATACAGCTGGTCCTCCAGTGAAGTCACGGTGATGTCTAGGTCATAAGGACTAATGGTGTACAACTATACCATAGATATCTCTACTCGATTATTGGGAACCACTTAGAGATTTCTAGGGTGAGGGAGTTCAGTGAACTCGTCAACTTACGAGCACCCACTTATGCATGCCGATATCACAATACCGTTTACTGATGAGATGTAGTACACATACACTAAGTGCTAGTCTTAATGGGAAAGGCCGATATCCTCATTAGTGGCGTAACCCTTCGACTAGGAACACGTTTAACAGTTATAATACTTGAGTAAATATCTCACAATCCTAACGATCAATTACTAGTACTTGTAATAACTGTAAGGACTATATCTATGCTTGTGACAAAGGGACAAAGATATAGAATGCCAAGATGTTTTATCATTAATACGAATGAAGGTTCGTTTATTACAATAATAAATACGAAAGACCACAGCCACAAGTTGGCTTGTTGGTCACCTGCTCTAACAATCTCCCACTTGACCTAAAGCCAACTACCCATAAACCGCAATCCCATCGACTCTCGATGTTTCTCATGGACCGATCTCGGTAAAGGCTTCGTGAAGGGGTCTGCAACGTTCTCTTCCGAGGTGACTCGTTCAACCTTAACTTCACCTCTATCAATGATCTCTCGGATCACGTGATACTTCCTCAGAATATGCTTTGACTTCTGATGAGATCGTGGCTCCTTAGCTTGCGCCACGGCTCCGGTGTTATCACAGTACAACGGTACTGGATCACTAGCATCAGGAATGACACCCAACTCTTGGATGAACTTCCTTATCCAAGTCCCTTCTTTTGCAGCTTCAGACGCTGCAATGTATTCCGCTTCGGTAGTGGAATCGGCCGTCGTGCTTTGCTTGGAACTCTTCCAACACACGGCACCACCATTAAGCGTGAATATAAATCCAGAATTCGACTTTGAGTCGTCCACGTCCGATTGAAAACTAGAGTCGGTAAAACCCTCTAATTTCAACTCGGCACCCCCATAGACCAAAAATATATCCTTAGTCCTTCGCAAGTACTTGAGGATATCTTTCACGGCTTTCCAGTGAGCCGGGCCGGGGTTAGACTGATATCTGCTTGTGACACTCACAGCATACGCGATATCGGGTCTCGTACATAGCATGCCATACATTATGCTTCCTATTGCAGAAGCATAAGGCGTCCTTTTCATCTCCTCGATTTCACTAGGTGTTTGGGGACACATAGATTTCGAGAGACGAACCCCATGGGACATTGGCAAGAATCCCTTCTTGGATTCTTCCATGCTAAACCGTTTCATAACGGTGTCTATCTACAGGCTTTGGGATAAGCCAAGCATCTTTCTTGCTCTATCTCTATAGATGCGTATTCCTAATACATAAGATGCTTCTCCCAAATCCTTCATTGAGAAACGTGTGGACAACCATGCTTTCGTTTGCTGCAACATTCCTACATCATTCCCAATGAGTAGAATGTCGTCAACGTAAAGCACTAAAAATATTACTGCCCTCCCACTAACCTTCTTGTATACACAAGGTTCCTCCGGATTCTTCTCAAAATCAAACTCTTTGATAGTTGAGTCGAACCTAATGTTCCAACTACGGGATGCTTGCTTCAATCCATAAATGGATCGCTGGAGCTTGCAAACCTTTTGCTCACTTCCAGAAGATATGAAGCTTTCCGGCTGCGCCATGTAGATTTCTTCCTCAATGTCTCCATTAAGGAAGGCGGTCTTCACATCCATTTGCCATATCTCGTAGTCATACCACGCAGCTATGGCCAGCAAAATCCTAATGGACTTCAGCATCGCGACTGGCGAAAAAGTTTCCTCATAGTCAACACCTTGCCTTTGAGTGTATCCTTTTGCTACCAATCTAGCTTTATAGGTCGATACCTTTCCATCAACTCCAATTTTCTTCTTATAGATCCACTTGCAGCCTATGGGAACGATTCCCTTAGGTGGATCTACCAAGGTCCACACCTTGTTGGAGTACATGGAGTCCATTTCGGATTTCATGGCAGTTAGCCAATGTCCCATGTCCGCATCCGATACGGCCTCGTTGTATGTTCTTGGATCTCGTCCAAGATCAACATGATCTTCATCATTTTCGAGGAGGAATAACCTATCCGGCATTTTCCGAACTCTTTCGGATCTACGTACCGTAGGTTCAGGAGGTATATTAGTGGTTTGTTGTATTGGTTCGATTGCTTGATCTTGTGTTTGAACTTCACTTTGTGGTTCTTGAACTACTTCAAGTTCTATCATGCTGCCCTTTCTATCGGATAGAAACTCCCTTTCCAAAAAGGTGGCATTTCTCGAAACAAACGTCTTTGCTTCTTTGACATAGTAGAACTCGTATCCCATCGAGTCTTCGGGATACCCCACAAAATAGCACAAGTCGGATTTACTATCCAACTTATCTCCCACTAACCGCTTCACATAAGCGGGACAACCCCATATCCTAATATGTTTGTAGTTGGGTTTTCGGGAATGCCAAAGTTCATAAGGTGTGGATTTAACTGCCTTGGTGTTAACTCTATTCAGCAAATACGCGGCAGTACGGAGTGCATGACCCCACAAGTATGCCGGTAAGTTTGTGAACCCCATCATTGATCGAACCATATCTAATAGAGTTCGATTCCGACGTTCGGATACTCCATTAAGTTGAGGAGTTCCCGGTGGAGTCCATTGGGACTGTATCCCATTCTCTTTTAGATAGTCAATGAACTCGATGCTCAAGTATTCCCCACCACGATCGGATCGCAGCTTCTTAATACTTCGTCCGAGTTGTTTTTCTACTTCGTGTCTAAAATCTTTGAACCTTTCAAATGTTTCAGCCTTGGTGTTTAACAGTTATAATACTTGAGTAAATATCTCACAATCCTAACGATCAATTACTAGTTATATCCACCCTTCGCACTAACACTTAGTGGACCACATACGTCTGTATGGATCAAATCCAAAAGACCCTCGGCTCGTTCCATTACCCCTTTGTAGGGTGACTTGGTCATTTTCCCTTTAAGGCAAGATTCACAAGTTTGTAGTGATTTCACGTCCTCCAAAGAGAACAATCCTTCACTAACAAAATCGTTCATCCTTCTTAAAGAGACATGACCTAATCTAGCGTGCCAAAGTTGTGCGGGGTTTTGATCTATCTCCTTACGTTTTGCTGATATAACGTTAATAGGTATTTCACTTGGATTTAGTTCATATAAGTTGTTTAATAGCCGTCCTTTGCAAATCAAATTCTCATTCTTTTGTATAATGCAAATCGAATTTCCAAAAACAAAAGTAAAACCTTCAATATCTAATACAGGAATAGAAATAAGGTTTCTAATGAGTGACGGAACAAATAAACAATCGTTCAAAACAATAGGAAAACTAGAATCCAAAACATTTAAGTAAATTGTGCCAATGGCTTCAGCAGCAACTCTTGCTCCATTCCCCATCCTTAGGTAGGTCTCACCCGCTCTAAGTCTTCGACTTCTTGTCATTAGCTGCAAATCATTGCACAAATGTGAGCCACAGCCCGTATCCAATACCCAAGAAGATGAGTTGACAGACAAATTTACGTCAATGAAATACGTACCCTTTTCAGAACCTTTCTGCTTTAGGTAAGCCTTGCAGTGC
>NW_012193202.1:82921-95106 GCF_000504015.1 Erythranthe guttata
ATTCCCCACCACGATCGGATCGCAGCTTCTTAATACTTCGTCCGAGTTGTTTTTCTACTTCGTGTCTAAAATCTTTGAACCTTTCAAATGTTTCAGCCTTGGTGTTTAACAGTTATAATACTTGAGTAAATATCTCACAATCCTAACGATCAATTACTAGTACTTGTAATAACTGTAAGGACTATATCTATGCTTGTGACAAAGGGACAAAGATATAGAATGCCATGATGTTTTATCATTAATACGAATGAAGGTTCGTTTATTACAATAATAAATACGAAAGACCACAGCCACAAGTTGGCTTGTTGGTCACCTACTCTAACAATTAAGTCATTCGATAGGAAGTGTAGCCAGCTGAAATAGCTTCCTAATGCCGCCGGAACTAGTTGATTAGGAGTCCGGACTAGAAAGTTATGCTCGACTTCGTGGACACTACCAAAGATGTTGAGGTATTCTCTCTTCTAATTTGAATTTGTTTTCTTAATTGCAACTCTTTTCTTACTCTTTGATCATTTTTGGTTCGTGGACTCCAATTTTCGATTTGTACCTATAAGATACATAATCCACCAATGAAAACAGAAATATGAATTAATCCAAAAAAAAATCCAGGTAAACGTAAACGTAGAGTTTTAATTCTACACTCCACTGTATCTATTTTATCTAGTGTTTTTGCCGTTGTTTGTTGATGCGTAATAAAGTCCTAGTATTGTAGTTCGTGATTTTAAGAACGTTGTTGCAAATGCACGTTTGCTCATATTTTTTTACATGTACGTTTGTGCATGTCCATTTGAGCGAGTGTTTTTGTGCATGTTTGTGATTTGTATTAATTTCCTAGGATTGTAGTTTGTGTTTTCATAATCATTTTTGCAAATGCAGTTTTGCGTGAGTACTTTTGTGCATGCTTTTGTACTCTTACTTATGTGCGTAACTTTTCTAGCGAATGTTTTTGTGCACGTTTCTCGATGCGCATTCATGTCCTCGAACTGTAGTACGTATTTTCATGATCGCTTTTGGAATCCAATTTTGACCATGTTTGAGTCCGAATTTGGAATTTTGCTGTTAGACAAGAATTGTAGCCAGCTGAAATAGCTTTCAAATGCCGCCGGAACCAGTTGATTTGGAGTCCAGATGAGAAAGTTATAGTCGACTTCGTGGACACTACCAAAGATGTTGAGGGATTCTCTCTTCTAACTTGATTTGATTTTCCTAATTGCAACTCTTTTCTTACTCTTTGATTATTTTAGCTTCCTTGGCACCTTATTTTCGATTTGTACCTATAAGATACCAAATCCACCAATTAAAACAGAAATATGAAATAATCCAAAAAAAAAATCCACGTAAACGTAGAGTTTTATTTCTACACTCCACTTTATCTTTTTTATCTATTGTTTTTGCCGTTGTTTGTTGATGCGTACTAAAGTCCTAGTATTATTGTAGTTCATGTTTTTAAGAACGTTGTTGCGAATGCACTTTTGCGCATGTTTTTTTACATGTACGTTTGTGCATGTCTATTTGAGCGAGTGTTTTTGCGCATGTTTGTTGATTTGTATTAATGTCCTAGGATTGTAGTGTGTGTTTTCATGATCCTTTTTGCGCATACACTTTTGCGTGAGTACTCTTATGCTTCCCTTGTACTCTTACTTATGTGCGTATCTTTTTTATCGAGTGTTTTTGTGCACGTTTCCCGATGCGCATTTATGTCCTCGAACTGTAGTACGTATTTTCATGATCGCTTTTGGAATCCAATTTTGACAATGTTCGAGTCCGAATTTGGAATTTTGCCGTTAAGACGGGAATTGTAGCCAGCTGAAATAGCTTTCTAATGCTGCAGGAACCAGTTGATTTGGAGTCCGAATGAGAAAGTTATGCTCGACTTCATGGACACTACCAAAGATGTTGAGGGATTCTCTCTTCTAATTTGAATTTATTTTCTTAATTGCAACTCTTTTCTTACTCTTTGATCGTTTCTGCTTCCTGGACAACTCATTTTCGATTTGTACCTATGAGATACAAAATCCGCCAATAAAAACAGAAATATGAATTAATCCAAAAAAAAATCCACGTAAACGAAACGTAGAGTTTTATTTCTACACTCCACTGTATCTTTTTTATCTAGTGTTTTTGCTGTTGTTTGTTGATGCGTAATAAAGTCCTCGTATTGTAGTTCGTGATTTTTAGAACGTTATTTGCGCATATTTGTTTACATGTACGTTTGTGCACGTCCATTTGAGCGAGTGTGTTTGTGCATGTTTGTGATTTGTATTAATTTCCTAGGATTGTAGTTTGTGTTTTCATAATCATTTTTGCAAATGCACTTTTGCGTGACTACTTTTGTGCATGCTTTTGTACTCTTACTTATGTGCGTAACTTTTCTAGCGAGTGTTTTTGTGCACGTTTCGCGATGCGCATTCATGTCCTCGAACTGTAGTATGGGAATTGTAGCTAGCTGAAATAGCTTCTTAATGCCGCCGGAACCAGTTGATTTGGAGTCCGGATGACAAAGTTATGCTCCACTTCGTGGACACTACCAAAGATGTTGAGGGGTTCTCGCTTCTAATTTGAATTTATTTTCTTAATTTCAACTCTGTTCATACTCTTTGATCATTTGTGCTTCCTGGACTCCAATTTTTGATTTGTACCTATAAGATACCAAATCCACCAATTAAAATAGAAATATGAATTAATCCAAAAATAAATGCACGTAAACGTAAACGTAAAGTTTTATTTCTACACTCCACTGTATCTATTTTATCTAGTGTTTTTGCTGTTGTTTGTTGATGAGTAATAAAGTCCTAGTATTGTAGTTCGCGATTTTAAGAACGTTGTTGCAAATGCACGTTTGCGCATATTTTTTCACATGTACGTTTGTGCATGTCGATTTGATCGAGTGTTTTTGTGCATGTTTGTGGTTTGTATTAATTTCCTAGGATTGTAGTTTGTGTTTTCATAATCATTTTTGCAAATGCAGTTTTGCGTGAGTACTTTTGTGCATGCTTTTGTACTCTTACTTATGTGCGTAACTTTTCTAGCGGGAGTTTTTGTGCACGTTTCGCGATGCGCATTCACGTCCTCGAACTATATTACGTATTCTCAGGATCGCTTTTGGAATCTAATTTTGACCATGTTCGAGTCCGAATTTGGAATTAAGCCGTTAGACAGGAATTGGAGCCAGCAGAACTAGCTTCCTAATGCCGCCAGAACCAGTTGATTAGGAGTCCGGATGAGAAAGTTATGCTCGACTTCATGGACACTACCAAAGATGTTGAGGGATTCTCTCTTCTAATTTGAATTTATTTTCTTAATTGCAACTCTTTTCTTACTCTTTGATCATTTTTGCTTCCTGGACACCTAATTTTCGATTTGTACCTATAAGATACCACATCCACCAATTAAAACAGAAATATGAATTAATCCAAAAACAAATCGACGTATGCGAATCGTAGAGTTTTATTTCTACACTCCACTGTATCTTTTTTATCTAGTGTTTTTGCTGTTGTTTTATGATGTGTAATAAAGTCCTAGTATTGTAGTTCGTGTTTTTTAAGAACGTTGTTGCGAATGCACGTTTGCGCATATTGTTTTACATGTACGTTTGTGCATGTCCATTTGAGCGAGTGTTTTTGTGTATGTTTGTGATTTGTATTAATTTCCTAGGATTGTAGTTACGTTTGTGTTTTCATTATCATTTTTGCAAATGTAGTTTTGCGTGAGTTCTTTTGTGCATGCTTTTGTACTCTTACTTATGTGCGTAACTTTTCTAGCGAGTGTTTTTGTGCACGTTTCTCGATGCGCATTCATGTCCTCGAACTGTAGTACGTATATTCATGATCGCTTTTGGAATCAAATTTTGACCATGTACGAGTCCGAATGTGGAATTTTGCTGTTAGACAAGAATTGTAGCCAGCTAAAATAGCTTTCTAATGCCGCTAAACCAGTTGATTTGAAGGCCAGATGAGAAAGTTATGCTCGACTTCGTGGACACTACCAAAGGAGTTGAGGGATTCTCTCTTCTAATTTGATTTGATTTTCCTAATTGCAACTCTTTTCTTTCTCTTTGATTATTTTTGCTTCCTGGACACCTAATTTTCGATTTGTACATATAAGATACCAAATCCACCAATTAAAACAGAAATATGAATGAATCCAAAAAAAAATCCACGTAAACGTAGAGTTTTATTTCTACACTCCACTTTATCTTTTTTTATCTATTGCTTTTGCTGTTGTTTGTTGATGCGTATTAAAGTCCTAGTATTGTAGTTTGTATTTTTAAGAACGTTGTTGCGAATGCTCTTTTGCGCATGTTTTTTTACAAGTACGTCTGTGCATGTCCATTTGAGCGAGTGTTTTTGTGCATGTTTGTTGATTTGTATTAATGTCCTAGGATTGTAGTTTGTGTTTTCATGATCCTTTTTGCGAATGCACTTTTGCGTGAGTACTTTTATGCATGCTCTGTACTCTTACTTATGTGTGTATCTTTTCTAGCGAGTGTTTTTGTGCACGTTTCTCGATGCGCATTCATGTCCTCTAACTGTAGTACGTATTTTCATGATCGCTTTTGGAACCCAATTTTGACCATGTTCGAGTCCGAATTTGGAAGTTTGCCGTTAGACGGGAATTGTAGCCAGCTGAAATAGCTTTCTAATGCCGCATGAACCAGCTGATACGGAGTCCGAATGAGAAAGTTATGCTCGAGTTCGTGGATACTACCAAAGATGTTCAGGGATTCTCTCTTCTAATTTGAATTTATTTTCCTAATTGCAACGCGTTTCTTACTATTTGATCATTTTAGCTTTCTGGCCACCTAATTTTCGATTTGTACCTTTAAGATACCACATCCACCAATTAAAACAAAAATATGAATTAATCCAAAAAAAAATCCACGTACACGAAACGTAGAGTTTTATTTCTGCACTCCACTGTATCTTTTTTATCTAGTGTTTTTGCTGTTGTTTGTTGATGCGTAATAAAGTCCTAGTATTGTAGTTCGTGATTTTAAGAACGTTGTTGCAAATGCACGTTTGCGCATATTTTTTTACATGTACATTTGTGCATGTCGATTTGAGCGAGTGTTTTTGTGCATGTTTGTCATTTGTATTAATTTCCTAGGATTGTAGTTTGTGTTTTCATAATCATTTTTGCAAATGCAATTTTGCGTGAGTACTTTTTGCATGCTTTTGTACTCTTACTTATGTGCGTAACTTTTCTAGCGAGTGTTTTTGTGCACGTTTCTCGATGCGCATTCATGTTCTTGAACTGTAGTATGTATTTTCATGATCCCTTTTGGAATCCAATTTTGACCATGTTCGAGTCCGATTTTGGAATTTTGCCGTTAGACAGGAATTGTAGCCAGCTGAAATAGCTTTCTAATATCGCCGGAACCAGTTGATTTGGAGTCTGGATGAGAAAGTTATTCTCGACTTCGTAGACACTACCAAAGATGTTGAGGGATTCTCTCTTTTAATTTGATTTGATTTTCCTAATTGCAACTCTTTTCTTACTCTTTGATAATTTTAGCTTCCTGGACATCTAATTTTTTATTTGTACCTATAAGATACCAAATCCACCAATTAAAACAGGAATATGAATTAACCCAAAAAAAATCCACGTAAACGTAAACGCAGAGTTTTATTTCTACACTCAACTTTATGTTTTTTATCTATTGCTTTTGTTGTTGTTTGTTGATGCGTATTAAAGTCCTAGTATTGTAGTTCGTGTTTTTAAGAACGTTGTTGCGAATGCACTTTCGCACATGTTTTTTTACATGTACGTTAGTGCATGTCCATTTGAGCGAGTATTTTTTTGCATGTTTATTGATTTGTATTAATGTCCTAGGATTGTAGTTTGTGTTTTCATGATCCTTTTTGCGAATGCACTTTCGCGTGAGTACTTTTATGCATGCTTTGTACTCTTACTTATGTGCGTATCTTGTTTAGCGAGTGTTTTTGTGCACGTTTCTTGATGTGCATTCATGTCCTCGAACTGTAGTACGTATTTTCATGATCGCTTTTGGAGTCCAATGTTGACCATGTTCGAGTCCGAATTCGGAGTTTTGCCGTTAGACATGAATTGTAGCCAGCTGAAATTTCTTTCTAATTCCGCCAGATCCAATTGATTTGGAGTCCAGATGAGAAAGTTATGCTCGACTTCATGGACACTACCAAAGATGTTGAGGGATTCTCTCTTTTAGTTTGATTTGATTTTCCTAATTGCAATTCTTTTCTTACTCTTTGATCATCTTAGCTTCCTGGACACCTAATTATCGATTTGTACCTATAAGATACCAAATCCACCAATTAAACCAGAAATATGAATTAATCAAAAAAAAAATCCACGTAAACGTAAACGTAGAGTTTTATTTCTACACTCCACTTTATCTTTTTTATCTATTGCTTTTGCTGTTGTTTGGTTATGCGTATTAAAGTCCTAGTATTGTAGTTCGTGTTTTTAAGAATGTTGTTCCGAATGAACTTTTGCGCATGTTTTTTTACATGCACGTTTGTGCATGTCCATTTGAGCGAGTGTTTTGGTACATGTTTGTTGATTTGTATTAATGTCCAAGGATTGTAGTTTGTGTTTTCATGAACCTTTTTGCGAATGCACTTTTGCGTGAGTACTTTTATGCATTCTTTGTACTCTTACTTATGTGCATATCTTTTTTAGCGAGTGTTTTTGTGCACGTTTCTCGATGCGCATTCATGTTCTCGAACTGTAGTATGTATTTTCATGATATCTTTTGGAATCAAATTTTGACCATGTTCGAGTTCGAATTATGAATTTTGCCGTTAGACGGGAATTGTAGCCAGCTGAAATTGCTTTCTAATGCCAACCGAGCTAGTTGATTTGGAGTCCGGATGAGAAAGTTATGCTCGACTTCGTGGACACTACCAAAGATATTGAGGGATTATCTCTTTTAATTTGCTTTGATTTTCCTAATTGCAATTCTTTTCTGACTCTTTGATCATCTTAGCTTCCTGGACACCTAATTTTTTATTTTGTACATATAAGATACCAAATCCACCTATTAAAACAGAAAAATGAATTAATCAAAAAAAAATCCGCGTAAACGTAAACGTAGAGTTTTATTTCTACACTCCACTTTATCTTTTTTATCTATTGCTTTTGTTGTTGTTTGTTGTTGCGTATTAAAGTCCTAGTATTGTAGTTCGTGTTTTTAAGAACGTTGTTGCGAATGAACTTTTGCTCATGTTTTTTTACATGCACGTTTGTGCATGTCCATTTGAGCGAGTGTTTTTGTACATGTTTGTTGATTTGTATTAATATCCTAGGATTGTAGTTTGTGTTTTCATGATCCTTTTTGAGAATGAACTTTTGCGTAAGTACGTTTATGCATGCTTTGTACTCTTACTTATGTGCGTATCTTTTTTAGCGAGTGTTTTTGTGCACGTTTCTCGATGCGCATTAATGTCCGCGAACAGTAGTACGTATTTTCATGATCGCTTTTGGAATCCAATTTTGACCATGTTCGAGTACGAATTTGTAAATTTCCCGTTAGACAATAATTGTAGCCAGCTGAAATAGCTTTCAAATGCCGCCTGAACTAGTTGATTTAGAGTCTGGATGAGAAAGTTATGCTCGACTTCGTGGACACTACCAAAGATGTTGAGGGATTCTCTCTTTTAATTTGATTTATTTTCCTAATTGCAACTCTTTTCTTACTCTTTGATAATTTTAGCTTCCTGGACACCTAATTTGTTATTTGTACCTATAAGATACCAAATCCACCAATTACACCAGAAATATGAATTAATCCCAAAAAAATCCACGTAAACGTAAACGCAGAGTTTTATTTCTATTCTCCACTTTATCTTTTTTATCTATTGCTTTTGTTGTTGTTTGTTGATGCGTATTAAAGTCCTAGTATTGTAGTTCGTGTTTTTAAGAACGTTGTTGCGAATGCACTTTTGCACATGTTTTTTTACATGTACGTTTGTGCATGTCAATTTGTGCGAGTGTTTTTGTGCATGTTTGTTGATTTGTATTAATGTCCTAGGATTGTAGTTTGTGTTTTCGTGATCCTTTTTGCGAATGCAGTTTTGCGTGAGTACTTTTATGCATTCTTTGTACTCTTACTTATGTGCGTATCTTTTTTAGCTAGTGTTTTTCTGCACGTTTTTCGATGCGCATTCATGTCCTCGAACTGTAGTACGTATTTTCATGATCGCTTTTGGAATCCAATTTTGACCATGTATGAGTCCGATTTTGGAATTTTCCCGTTAGACAGGAATTGTAGCCAGCTGAAATAGCTTTCTAATGCCGTAGGAACCAGTTGATTTGGAGTCCGAATGAGAAAGTTATGCTCGACTTCGTGGACACTACCAAAGATGTTGAGGGATTCTCTTTTCTAATTTGAATTTATTTTCTTACTTGTAACTCTTTTCTTACTCTTTGATCATTTCTACTTCCTGGACACCTCATTTTCGATTTGTACCTATAAGATACCAAATCCACCAATTAAAAACAGAAATATGAATTAATATAAAAAAAAAATCCATGTAAACGTAAACGTAGAGTTTTATTTCTACACTCCAATGTATCTTTTTTATCTAGTGTTTTTGCTGTTGTTTGTTGATGCGTAATAAAGTCCTAGTATTGAAGTTTGTGTTTTTAAGAACGTTGTTGCGAATGCATGTTTGCCTATATTTTTTTACATGTACGTGTGTGCATGTCCATTTGAGCGAGTGTGTTTGTGCATGTTTGTAATTTGTATTAATTTCCTAGGATTGCAGTTTGTGTTTTCATAATCCTTTTTACAAATGCACTTTTGCGTGAGTACTTTTGTCCATGCTTTTGTACTCTTACTTATGTGTGTATCTTTTCTAGCGATTGTTTTTGTGCATGTTTCTCGATGCGCATTCATGTCCTCTAACTGTAGTACGTATTTTCATGATCGGTTTTGGAATCCAATTTTGACCATGTTCGAGTCCGAATTTGGAATTTTGCCGTTAGACACGAATTGTAGCCAGCTGAACTAGCTTCCTAATGCCGCGGGAACCAGTTGATTAGGAGTCCGGATGAGAAAGTTATGCTCGACTTGGTGGACACTACCAAAGATGTTGAGGGATTCTCTCTTCTAATTTGAATTTATTTTCTTAATTGCAACTCTTTTCTTACTCTTTGATCATTTTTGCTTCCTGGACTCCAATTTTCGATTTGTACTTATAAGATACCAAATCCACCAATTAAAACAGAAATATGAATTAATCCACAAAAAAATCCACGTAAACGTAAACGTAGAGTTTTATTTCTACACTCCACTGTATCTATTTTATCTAGTGTTTTTGCTGTTGTTTGTTGATGCGTAATAAAGTCCTAGTATTGTAGTTCGTGATTTTAAGAACTTTGTTGCAAATGCACGTTTGCGCATATTTATTTTACATGTACGTTTGTGCATGTCCATTTGAGCGAGTGTTTTTGTGCATGTTTGTGATTTGTATTAATTTCCTAGGATTGTAGTTTGTGTTTTCATAATCATTTCTGCAAATGCAGTTTTGCGTGAGTACTTTTGTGCATGCTTTTGTACTCTTACTTATGTGCGTAACTTTTCTAGCGAGTGTTTTTGTGCACGTTTCTCGATGCGCATTCATGTCCTCGAACTGTAGTACGTATTTTCATGATCGCTTTTGGAATCCAATTTTAACCATGTACGAGTCCGAATTTGGAATTTTGCTGTTAGACAAGAATTGTAGCCAGCTGAAATAGCTTTCTAATGCCGCCGGAACCAGTTGATTTGGAGTCCACATGAGAAAGTTATGCTCGACTTTGTGGACACTACCAAAGATGTTGAGGGATTCTCTCTTCTAATTGGAATTTATTTTCTTCATTGCAACTCTATTCTTACTCTTTGATCATTTCTGCTTGCTGGACACCTCATTTTCGATTTGTACCTATAAGATACCAAATCCACCAATTAAAACAGAATTATGAATTAATCCAAAAAAAATCCACGTAAACGTAAACGTAGAGTTTTATTTCTAAACTCCATTGTATCTTTTTTATCTAGTGTTTTTGCCGTTGTTTGTTGATGCGTAATAAAGTCTAGTATTTTAGTTCGTGTTCTTAAGAACGTTGTTGCAAATGCATATTTGCACATATTTTTTTACATGTACGTTTGTGCATGTCCATTTGAGCGAGTGTGTTTGTGCATGTTTGTAATTTGTATTAATTTCCTAGGATTTTAGTTTGTGTTTTCATAATCCTTTTTACAAATGCACTTTTGCGTGAGTACTTCTGTGC
Organism: Erythranthe guttata; assembly: GCF_000504015.1. Next base: position 93,176 of record NW_012193202.1, read on the forward strand.
ATGCTTTTGTACTCTTACTTATGTGTGTATCTTTTCTATCGAGTGTTTTTGTGCATGTTTCTCGATGCGCATTCATGTCCTCTAACTGTAGTACGTATTTTCATGATCGCTTTTGGAATCCAATTTTGACCATGTTCGAGTCCGAATTTGGAATTTTGCCGTTAGACGGGAAATCTAGCCAGCTGAAATAGCTTTCTAATGCCGCAGGAACCAGTTGATTTGGAGTCCGAATGAGAAAGTTATGCTCGACATCGTGGACACTACCAAAGATGTTGATGGATTCTCTCTTCTTATTTGAATTTAATTTCCTAATTGCAACTCGTTTCTTACTATTTGATCATTTTTGCTTCCTGGACACGTAATTTTCGATTTGTACCTATAAGATACCACATCCACCATTTAAAACAGAAATATGAATTAATCCAAAAAAAAATCCACGTAAGCGAAACGTAGAGTTTTATTTCTACACTCCACTGTATCTTTTTTATCTAGTGTTTTTGCTGTTGTTTGTTGATGCGTAATAAAGTACTAGTATTGTAGTTCGTGTTTTTTAGAACGTTATTCGAAAGCATTTTTGCGCATATTTTTTTACATGTACATTTGTGCACGTCCGTTTGAGCGAGTGTGTTTGTGCATGTTTGTGATTTGTATTAATTTCCTAGGATTGTAGTTTGTGTTTTTATAATCATTTTTGCAAATGCACTTTTGCGTGAGTACTTTTGTGGATGCTTTTGTACTCTTACTTATGTACGTAACTTTTCTAGTGAGTGTTTTTGTGCACGTTTCGCGATGCGCATTCATGTCCTCGAACTGTAGTACGTATTTTCATGATCGCTTTTGGAATCCAATTTTGACCATGTTCGAGTCCGATTTTGGAATTAAGCCGTTAGGCAGGAATTGTAGCCAGCTGAACTAGCTTCCTAATGCCGCCGGAACCAGTTGATTAGGAGTCCGGATGAGAAAGTTATGCTCGACTTCGTGGACACTACCAAAGATGTTGAGGGATTCTCTCTTCTAATTTGAATTTATTTTCTTAATTGCAACTCTTTTCTTACTCTTTGATCATTTTTGCTTCCTGGACTCCAATTTTCGATTTGTACCTATAAGATACCAAATCCACCAATTAAAATAAAAATATGAATTAATCCAAAAAAAAATCCACGTAAACGTAAACGTAGAGTTTTATTTCTACACTCCACTGTATCTTTTTTTATCTAGAGGTTTTGCTGTTGTTTGTTGATGCGAAATAAATTACTAGTATTGTAGTTCATGTTTTTCTTAACGTTGTTGCGAATGCACCTTTGCGCATGTTTTTTTTACATGTACGTTTGTGCATGTCCATTTGAGCGAGTGTGTTTCTGCATGTTTGTGATTTGTATTAATTTCCTAGGATTGTAGTTTGTGTTTTCATAATCAATTTTGCAAATGCACTTTTGCGTGAGTACTTTTGTGCATGCTTTTGTACTCTTACTTATGTGTGTATCTTTTCTAGCGAGTGTTTTTGTGCACGTTTCTCGATGCGCATACATATCCTCTAACTGTAGTACGTATTTTCATGATCGCTTTTGAAATCCAATTTTCACCATGTTCGAGTCCGAATTCGGAATTTTGCCGTTAGACAGGAATTGTAGCCAGCTGAAATAACTTTCTAATGCCGCCGGAACCAGTTAATTTGGAGTACGGATGAGAAAGTTATGCTCGACTTCGTGGACACTACCAAAGATGTTGAGGGATTCTCTCTTCTAATTTGATTTGATTTTCTTAATTGCAACACTTTTCTTACTCTTTGATCATTTTTGCTTCCTGGACTCCAAGTTTCGATTTGTACCTATAAGATACCAATTCCACCAATTAAAACAAAAATATGAATTAATGCAAAAAAAAAAATCCACGTAAACGTAAACGTGGAGTTTTATTTCTACACACCACTG
>NW_012193202.1:97468-115619 GCF_000504015.1 Erythranthe guttata
TTATGAATTAATCCAAAAAAAATCCACGTAAACGTAAACGTAGAGTTTTATTTCTAAACTCCATTGTATCTTTTTTATCTAGTGTTTTTGCCGTTGTTTGTTGATGCGTAATAAAGTCTAGTATTTTAGTTCGTGTTCTTAAGAACGTTGTTGCAAATGCATATTTGCACATATTTTTTTACATGTACGTTTGTGCATGTCCATTTGAGCGAGTGTGTTTGTGCATGTTTGTAATTTGTATTAATTTCCTAGGATTTTAGTTTGTGTTTTCATAATCCTTTTTACAAATGCACTTTTGCGTGAGTACTTCTGTGCATGCTTTTGTACTCTTACTTATGTGTGTATCTTTTCTATCGAGTGTTTTTGTGCATGTTTCTCGATGCGCATTCATGTCCTCTAACTGTAGTACGTATTTTCATGATCGCTTTTGGAATCCAATTTTGACCATGTTCGAGTCCGAATTTGGAATTTTGCCGTTAGACGGGAAATCTAGCCAGCTGAAATAGCTTTCTAATGCCGCAGGAACCAGTTGATTTGGAGTCCGAATGAGAAAGTTATGCTCGACATCGTGGACACTACCAAAGATGTTGATGGATTCTCTCTTCTTATTTGAATTTAATTTCCTAATTGCAACTCGTTTCTTACTATTTGATCATTTTTGCTTCCTGGACACGTAATTTTCGATTTGTACCTATAAGATACCACATCCACCATTTAAAACAGAAATATGAATTAATCCAAAAAAAAATCCACGTAAGCGAAACGTAGAGTTTTATTTCTACACTCCACTGTATCTTTTTTATCTAGTGTTTTTGCTGTTGTTTGTTGATGCGTAATAAAGTACTAGTATTGTAGTTCGTGTTTTTTAGAACGTTATTCGAAAGCATTTTTGCGCATATTTTTTTACATGTACATTTGTGCACGTCCGTTTGAGCGAGTGTGTTTGTGCATGTTTGTGATTTGTATTAATTTCCTAGGATTGTAGTTTGTGTTTTTATAATCATTTTTGCAAATGCACTTTTGCGTGAGTACTTTTGTGGATGCTTTTGTACTCTTACTTATGTACGTAACTTTTCTAGTGAGTGTTTTTGTGCACGTTTCGCGATGCGCATTCATGTCCTCGAACTGTAGTACGTATTTTCATGATCGCTTTTGGAATCCAATTTTGACCATGTTCGAGTCCGATTTTGGAATTAAGCCGTTAGGCAGGAATTGTAGCCAGCTGAACTAGCTTCCTAATGCCGCCGGAACCAGTTGATTAGGAGTCCGGATGAGAAAGTTATGCTCGACTTCGTGGACACTACCAAAGATGTTGAGGGATTCTCTCTTCTAATTTGAATTTATTTTCTTAATTGCAACTCTTTTCTTACTCTTTGATCATTTTTGCTTCCTGGACTCCAATTTTCGATTTGTACCTATAAGATACCAAATCCACCAATTAAAACAGAAATATGAATTAATCCAAAAAAAAATCCACGTAAACGAAACGTAGAGTTTTATTTCTACACTCCACTGTATCTTTTTTATCTAGTGTTTTTGCTGTTGTTTGTTGATGCGTAATAAATTACTAGTATTGTAGTTCGTGATTTTAAGAACGTTGTTGTGAATGCACGTTTGCGCATATTTTTTTACATGTACGTTTGTGCATGTCCATTTGAGCGAGTGTTTTTGTGTATGTTTGTGATTTGTATTAATTTCCTAGGATTGTAGTTACGTTTGTGTTTTCATAATCATTTTTGCAAATGCAGTTTTGCGTGAGTACTTTTGTGCATGTTTTTTTACTTTTACTTATGTGCGTAAATTTTGTAGAGAGTGTTTTTGTGCACGTTTCTCAATGCGCATTCATGTCCTCGAACTGTAGTGCGTATTTTCATGATTACTTTTGGAATCCAATTTTGACCATGATCGAGTCCGAATTTGGAATTTCGCCGTTAGATAGGAATTGTAGACAGTTGGAATACCTTTCTAATGCCGCCGGAACCAGTTGATTTGGAGTCCAGATGAGAAAGTTATGGTCCACTTCGTGGACACTACCAATGATGTTGAGGGATTCTCTCTTCTAATGTGATTTGATTTTCGTAATTGCAACTCTTTTCTTACTCTTCCATCATTTTAGCTTCCTGGACACCTAAGTTTCGATTTGTACCTATAAGATACCAAATCCACCTGTTAAAACAGAAATAAGAATTAATCCAAAAAAAAATCCACGTAAACGTAGAGTTTTATTTCTACACTCCACTTTATTTTTTTTATCTATTGCTTTTGTTGTTGTTTATTGATGCGTATTAAAGTCCTAGTATGGTAGTTCGTGTTTTTAAGAACGTTGTTGTGAATGCACTTTTGCGCATGTCTTTTTACATGTCTGTTTGTGCATGTGCATATGAGCGAGTGTTTTTGTGCATGTTTATTGATTTGGATTAATGCCCTAGGACTGTAGTTTGTGTTTTCATGATCCTTTTTGCGAATGCACTTTTGGGTGAGTACTTTTATGCATGCTTTGTGCTCTTACTTATGTGCGTATCTTTTTTTGCGAGTGTTCTTGTGCATGTTTCTCGATGCGCATTCATGTCCTCGAACTGTAGTACGTATTTTCATGATCGCTTTTCGAATCCAATTTTGACCATGTTCGAGTCCGAATTTGGAATTTTGGCGTTAGACAAGAACTGTAGCCAGCTGAAATAGCTTTCTAATGCCGCTGAAACCAGTTGATTTGAAGTCCGAATGAGAAAGTTGTGCTCGACATCGTGGACACTACCATAGATGTTGAGGGATTCTCTCTTCTAATTTGATTTGATTTCTTAATTGCAACTCGTTTCTTACTCTTTGATCATTTTAGCTTCCTGGCCACCTAATTTTCGATTTGTACCTCTAAGATACCAATTCCAGAAATTAAAACATAAAGATGAATTAATCCAAAAAAAATCCACGTAAACGTAGAGTTTTATTTCTACACTCCAATTAATCTTTTTTATCTTTTGCTTTTGTTGTTGTTTGTTGATGCGTATTAAAATCCTAGTATTGTAGTTTGTGTTTTTAAGAACGTTGTTGCGAATGCACTTTTGCGCATGTTTTTTTACATGTACGTTTGTGCATGTCCATTTGAGCGAGCGTTTTTGAGCCTGTTTGTGATTTGTATTAATTTCCTAGGATTGTAGTTTGTGTTTTCATAATCATTTTTGCAAATGCACTTTTGTGTGAGTACTTTTGTGCATTCTTTTGTACTCTTACTTACATGCGTAACTCTCTTAGAGAGTGTTTTTGTGCAGGTTTCTCGATGCACATTCATGTCCTCGAACTGTAGTACGTATTTTCATGATCGCTTTTGGAATCCGATTTTGACCATGTTCGAGTCCGAATTTGGAATCTTGCCGTTAGACACGAATTGTAGCCAGTTGAATTAGCTTTCTAATGCCGCCGGAACCAGTTGATTTGGAGTACGGATGAGAAAGTTTTGCTCGACTTCGTGGACACTACCAATGATGTTGAGGGATTCTCTCTTCTAATTTGAATTTATTTTCCTAATTGCAACTCTTTTCTTACTCTTTGATTATTTTAGCTTCCTCAACACCTAATTTACGATTTGTTCCTATAAGATACCAAATCCACCAATTAAAACAGAAATATGAATTAATCCAAAAAAAAAATTCACGTAAACGTAAACGTAGAGTTTTATTTCTACACTCCACTTTATCTTTTTTATCTATTGCTTTTGCTATTTTTTGTTGATGCGTATTAAATTCCTAGTATTGTAGTTCGTGTTTTTAAGAACGTTGTTGTGAATGCACTTTTGCGCATGTTTTTTTACATGTACGTTTGTGCATGTCCATTTGAGCGAGTGTTTTTGTGCATGTTTGTTGATTTGTATTAATGTCCTAGGATTGTAGTTTGTGTTTTCATGATCCTTTTGTGTGAGTACTTTTGTGCATGCTTTTTTACTCTTACTTATGTGCATAACTTTTCTAGCGATTATTTTTTTGCACGTTTCTCGATGCGCATTCATGTCCTCGAACTATAGTACGTATTTTCATGATCGCTTTTGGAATCCAATTTTGACCATCTTCGAGTCCGAATATGGAATTTTGCCGTTAGACAGGAATTGTAGCTAGTTGAAGTAGCTTTCTAATGCCGCTGGAACCAGTTGATTTGAAGTCCGGATGAGAAAGTTATGCTCGACTTCGTGGACACTACCAAAGATGTTGAGGGATTCTCTCTTATTATTTGATTGTATTTTCTTAATTGCAACTCTTTTCTTTCTCTTTGATCGTTTTAGCTTCCTGGGCACCTAATTTTCGATTTGTACCTATAAGATACCAATTCCACAAATTAAAACAGAAATATGAATTAATCCAAAAACAATCCATGTAAACGTAAACGTAAACGTAAACGTAGAGTTTTATTTCTACACTCCAATTTATCTTTTTTATCTATTGCTTTTGTTGTTGTTTGTTGATGCGTATTAAAGTCCTAGTATTGTAGTTTGTGTTTTTAGGAACGTTGTTGCGAATGCACTTTTGCGCATGTTTTTTTACATGTACGTTTGTGCATGTCCATTTGAGCGAACGATTTTGAGCATGTTTTGTTGGAGTAGGTGACCAACAAGCCAACTTGTGGCTGTGGTCTTTCTCTTTTCCTTGTAATAAAACAATCGTTTTTCGTTCGTAATAATAAAATATCTTATTTGGCATTCTATATCTGTTATCCCATGCAAGCAGCATAGATATAGTCCTAACGAGTTACTCTATTACTGTGAGTTGATCTAGTAGAATCGTGAGATAACTCAGCAATGTAATGTAACTGTTAAACCATGTTCCTAGTCGATGGGTTACGCCAATAATGAGGATACCGGCCTTTCCCTTTTGAGACTAGCACTTAGTGTATGTGTACTGCGTCTCATCAGTCCTCGGTGTTGTGACATCGGCATACTTGAGTGGGTGCTCATACTGGATGAGTTCACTGAACTTCCTCGCCCTAGAAATCTATAAGTGGTTCTCTTTCATCGAGTAATAGGTTTCTAAGATATAGTTGTACACCATTAGTCCTTAAGACCTAGACATCACCGTGACTTCACTAGAGGACCGATTGTATCGTGACCTGTCCCTGAGTCCCACCGCGGACCACTCCAAGGGCCAACGTTCGTGCAATCCGAAATCTAGTGTGAAGTCTGTGCATTGTAGTAGGGGATTCGAGCGCTTGAGTAGTCATGGATGTCCTGTGTGTTCTGACGGTTTATAATCCATGGAATCTCTGGCCAGAGTTGATAGTGGGGTGATTAGGGAAATGTGTTTCCCTAAGTCGCACACGAACGGATTTATAATACCTAGAACGTTCGCACGGTTATTGTACTTTATAAGAGGTCTCGGTGAACCAATGCCTCTTGTTCAATCGGGACATGTGTTGCGAAGGGATCGTACTGTACGCTAACTATATCATAAGGTTCTTGCAGGCACTTCATTTGTATCTAGGGAATCATGATGCGTAGTTGCTAGACGCCAATCTTGATTCGTTGGGCACCGATTTGATCGGGATTAGGTAAAATGAGTTTTACTCTAATCGGGATTCTTGGGAGGAGTTCGTATAAGAACAATGTGTTGTTCGAATCACAAATAGTTGTGAGCCCACGGCTAGCATACACCTGAACCATTGAGGGTCACACTTCTCGTGTAATATAGATCCTTGATAACAACAAGCATAGATTAATGTGTTAATCTTTAAACGATTGGATGTCGATATGATTGAATCCAAGATTCGTAATTGTGAATTGCGAATTGGAATAAACGTGGAGAAAGAGAGACATGCGGAATTTAGTGAACTTTCTAAATTGGGAAGTTTCCCGATTTAGCAGGACCACTAAAGTGGAAGTTTCCAATTTTGGAAATTGGAAATTTCGAAGAGGCGCTCGTATCGACGAGGACTCTGAGCTCGTCACAAATATAATTTTGTTATAATTTTGTGGACGATCGTTTATTAGAAACGAGGCCGACGAGGGAATGGGCTTAATGCATCAGTGGGTCAAGCCCAATGACTTAAGCCCACTAGGGTTGAAAACCCTAGGTATAAATAGACCTCAAACAAGAGTTTGAGATCAGATTTTTTGAGCACCAAAACCCTAGCCGCTCAGCCCTCTTCGGCCGTTGCTGCCCCGCCGTGCCACCGCCGATCACCGCCGGAAAACCGCCGGTTTTCTCCTCTTGTTTCCTTCGTTTTATTCTTGTTGTTATCTAACTCGTTTACATCTAGTGCTGTAGTTTGAGTGGATCGAAAATACGAGGTGCTGCCCCGACGTATCCACGCACCGCCGCAGCACCGCCGCACGCGCCGCTACGCCGGTCACGCGCCGCCGCTGCTGCTGCCACGCGCCGCCGCTGCTGCTGCCATTCACCGCCGTTCGTCGCTTGCTGGATCAGCTCATTCCAGCCGTGAATTGCAGCCCCGAGGATTGGTAATTTGCAGCTTGTACGTGATTCGTTTTAGGTTTCGATTCGTCGAAATCTCACGCTACAAGAGGTAAATAAATCGAAACTATCGTAAATTAATTCGAGCATGTTTTGTATGAATTATAATTTATGATTGTGAGTAATATGTGATTACATGTTTCGATTTCATTGAATGATGAATAAGCATGTTTCGTGATTTTCGGTTTTATGTATTTTTCAATTAAATCGATAATTACCATATGTATGGCGGAAGCGTTAAGGTACGTTGACTATGTGATTAGTTTATGCATGTAATCGAAATTAGTTCGATCTAAAATTTTAAATTCCGCTGCGTATACATGCACGATCCCCAAAAAAAAAAAATTCTTTTATTGATTTTCTGAGATTAATATTAAAATTAATTGATTTTTAATTTTTGAAATTATTTATCAATTAAACCCAATTAGATAATTGATCCATTAATTTAATTTGAATTCAAAGAATAGTGTTGGATTAATTATTTAATTTAATCGTTAAATTAGTTTAATTAATGGAACACAAATTAAATGGAAAATAATTAATGGGCTTCATTCTTATTTGAATGATTTATGAATGAAGGAGGTCCGTTAATTATATTTGCAATTTATCGTATTAATTAATTAATTCATGAGATGAATAATTGTGATTAAGTACGATGATGATCGTATGTCTCTCTTAGGATCAATATGCGTTTCCACATACCTAGAGAACATAGTTGTAGGAATCACAAACGATCATAACCTAAAACTTCCGATGAGCTAATAAGATTTAATAAATAAAATCCCTCATTCTTAATCAAGAATAATTATCAAGCTATAAAGAAAAACCAAATTGTTGAATTTTTCTTTCCTTCTACCAACAATTAAATTATGTGTAGCCTCTTATGATAGTGCAGTAAGCCGTGTTAACAGGGAGTGCTATTGTGGGATAAGCTGTAATTTAATTGACATTAGATGGAGATACGGTCATAGATAAAATTATGTTGGATTAATGTGATCGGCTAGATTAACTAGGGATTGTATTAAGTTGACATAGTTGGATCCATGACATCTCATATTGGTAGGCTATACTTGACACACGAAGATTTTGATATTCGCTAGATTAACTTAGGTCATTATCAAGTGTGAGGTAAATCAATCTTTAGGGTCACACAGTGATGTGATTGATAGTACTCTACCTTTAGGCTTATGTAATCGGGATAGATTAACTACGGGTTACATTAGCGCTATTGGACCTAAAGCCCATTAAAGAAAAATAAGTTTTCTCGATTGTCTGCTAGAGGGTGGTGGAATTCGATAAAATTAGTGGGAGAACAATTAAAACATAAAAGTCCAAAATTTTAATTGTAACGATTATTACGAACTAAACTCTAATTATTGTCTTCTTAAAATTTTCTCAGCTACAATGTCCAAACATCCCCTTTCCTCAATCCTCGACCAAAAAAAACTCACTGGTCCAAACTATTTGGATTGGCTTCGCTATCTGAAACTTGTGCTCCAAGTCGAGGAGCGTCTCTATGTGCTCAATGAACGTCCCCCCGCTGCTCTTCCTGCGACTGCTACTGCTGACGAGACTGCCACTTTCGAGGCATGGAAGAAGGACGACCTCCATGCGAGGTGCTACATGCTAGCATCCATGGTGCCAGAGCTCGCGAGGAAGTATGAGTCTCACGTGCATGCTTATGATATCAAGAATCATCTTGAAAGCATGTACAGTGAGAATACTAGAGCATCGAGGTACTCAGCTACCAAGGAGTTGATCACCATGAGGCTGCGTGAAGGGGCTTCGGTCCACGAGCACGGTCTCAAAATGATCACTCTCCTTGAGAAGCTGGTGAGCCTTGATGTCACCCTCCCGGCCGAGCTCTCGGTGGATTTGATCCTACTGTCCCTTCCTAGTTCTTATGAATCGTTCATAGTGAACTTCAACATGAACAAGCTCGATCCACCATTGGATGAGTTGTTGAACATGTTGGTCAGCTATGAGTCCACGATCAAGAAGGAGAAATCTGTTCTCCTAGTTGCTCCTTCTGCGAAGAAAGGTTCTTTACAGAAGAAAAGGAAAGAAAGGAGTTTCGGCCCGAGCAAGAAACTTGAGAAGGGCGAGTCGAGCGGAGTGAAGAATGACAAGGTCACCAAGCAAGTTGATGATGCTTGCCATCATTGTGGAAAGAAGGGCCATTGGCGACGCAACTGCAAGGCTTACCTCAATCAGAAACGTTCTGAAAAGGGTACGTATTTAGTTGAAGTTAATTTGTCCGTTAAATCTTCTGCTTGGGTATTGGATACTGGTTGTGGCTCACATCTTTGTAATGATTTGCAGCTCATGACAAGAAGTAGGAGGCTTAATGTGGGTGAGACCTACCTAAGAATGGGCAACGGAGCAAGGGTTGCTGCTGAAGCCATTGGGACGATTTATCTTTCTGTTTTGGATTCTAGTTTTTCCATTGTTTTGAACAATTGTTTATTTGTTCCGTCACTTATTCGAAACCTTATTTATATTCCTGTTTTGGATAATGAAGGTTTTACTTTTGTTTTTGGAAATTCGATTTGCATTATACAAAAGGAACAAAATATGATTTGTAAGGGACAACTTATAAACAACTTATATGAACTAAATCCAAGTGAAATACCAATTAACGTTATATCAGCAAAACAAAAAGATATAAGTCTTAACCCCGCACAACTTTGGCATGCTCGACTGGGTCACATTTCCTTGAGAAGGATGAACAAGTTTGTAAGTGAAGGAATGTTCTCCTTGGAGGACGTGAAATCACTTCAAACTTGTGTGTCCTGCCTTAAAGGAAAAATGACCAAGACTCCCTTCAAAGGGAAGATGGAACGAGCCGAAGGTCTTTTGGATTTGATCCATTCAGACGTGTGTGGTCCACTAAGCGTTAGTGCTAGGGGTGGTTTTAACTACTTCGTTACCTTTACCGATGATTATTCTAGGTATGGTTTCGTGTACTTAATGAAGTATAAGTCTGAAACTTTTGAAAAGTTCAAAGATTTTAGACACCAAGTAGAAAACCAACTCGGTAGACGTGTTAAGAAACTACGATCCGATCGTGGTGGCGAATACTTAAGTACTGAGTTTATAGACTATCTTAAAGAGAATGGGATTCTGTCTCAATGGACTCCTCCTGGAACTCCTCAACTTAATGGAGTTTCCGAACGTCGGAATCGAACACTGTTAGACATGGTTCGATCTATGATGGGGTTCAGCGAGCTACCGGCATACCTGTGGGGTCATGCACTCCTAACTGCCGTGTATTTGCTGAATAGGGTTAATACCAAAGCAGTTGACTCCACACCTTATGAACTTTGGCACTCCAAGAAACCCACGTTTAAACATATTAGGATATGGGGTTGTCCCGCTTACGTGAAGCGGCTAGTGGGAGATAAGTTGGATACAAAATCCGACCTATGCTATTTTGTGGGATATCCCGATGATTCCATGGGATACGAATTCTACTATGTTTCCGAGGCAAAGGTGTTCGTCTCGAGAAATGCCGTGTTCCTTGAGAAGGAATTTCTATCGGATAGAAAGGGCAGTGTAGTTGATCTCGAAGAAGTTCGAGAACCACAATCTGAAGTTCAAGCACAACAATCAGATAATGAACCAATTCAACAAACCACTAATATACCTCCTGAACTGTCGTTGCGTAGATCCGAAAGAGTTCGGAGAGCGCCCGATAGGTTATTCCTCGTTGATGAAGTTGACCAAGGATGTGATCCTAGAACTTTCAACGAAGCTGTATCGGATACAGACAAGGGACATTGGCTTAATGCCATGAAATCCGAAATGGACTCTATGTACTCCAACAAGGTATGGACCTTGGTAGATCCACCCGAGGGAATTGTTCCCATAGGCTGCAAGTGGATCTATAAGAAGAAAATTGGAGTAGATGGAAAGGTATCGACCTAGAAGGGTTATACTCAAAGGCAAGGAGTTGACTATGAGGAAACCTTCTCTCCAGTTGCTATGCTTAAGTCCATTAGGATTTTGTTGGCCATCTCTGCGTGGTATGACTACGAGATATGGCAAATGGATGTGAAGACCGCTTTCCTTAATGGGGACATTGAGGAAGAAATTTACATGGCGCAGCCGGAAGGCTTCATATCTTCTGGAGATGAGCAAAAGGTTTGCAAACTCCAGCGATCCATTTATGGATTGAAACAAGCATCCCGTAGTTGGAACAAAAGGTTCGACGCAACTATCAAAGAGTTTGAATTTGTGAAAAACCCGGAGGAACCTTCTGTCTACAAGAAGGTTAGTGGGAGTGCAGTGACTTTCCTTGTACTTTATGTTGATGACATACTACTCATTGGGAATGATGTAGGGATGTTGCAGTCAACTAAAGTATGGTTATCCACACGTTTCTCGATGAAGGATTTGGGAGAAGCATCCTACGTATTAGGAATACGGATCTATAGAGATAGATCGAGGAGATTGCTTGGCTTGTCCCAATCCATGTACATAGACACCGTTCTTAAACGGTTTAGCATGGAAGAATCCAAGAAGGGATTCTTGCCAATGTCCCATGGGGTTCGTATCTCGAAATCCATGCGTCCTCAAACGCAAATGGAAATCGAGGAGATGAAAAGGACACCTTATGCATCCGCTATAGGAAGCATAATGTATGGCATGTTGTGTACACAACCTGATATTGCGTATGCTGTGAGCGTCACAAGTAGATATCAGTCCGACCCCGGCCCAGCCCATTGGAAGGCTGTGAAGGACATTCTCAAGTACTTGCGAAGAACTCGAGATTTGTTTTTGGTCTATGGGGATACCGAGTTGAAATTAGAAGGCTTCACGGATTCTAGTTTTCAACCGGACGTGGATGACTCGAAGTCAAACTCGGGGTATATATTCAAAGTCAACGGGGGTGCCGTGTGTTGGAAGAGTTCCAAACAAGGCACGACGGCTGATTCCACCACCGAGGCTGAATATATTGCAGCATCAGATGCTTCAAAGGAAGGGTCATGGATTAGGAAACTCATCCAAGAGTTGGGTGTATTTCCAAACGCTAGCGATCCAGTACGGCTGTACTGCGATAACAACGGAGCCGTAGCGCAAGCTAAGGAACCGAGAGCTCATCAGAAGTCGAAGCACGTGTTGAGAAAATACCATGTGATCCGAGAGATCATAGAGAGAGGTGAAGTCAAGCTAGACAGAGTCACCTCGAAGGACAATATTGCAGATCCCTTCACCAAGCCATTGTCAGGATCAGTCCACGAGAAACATCGAGAGTCGATGGGACTTAGATTTATGAGTAGTTGGCTTTAGGTCAAGTGGGAGATTGTTGGAGTAGGTGACCAACAAGCCAACTTGTGGTTGTGGTCTTTCTCTTTTCCTTGTAATAAAACAATCGTTTTTCGTTCGTAATAATAAAATATCTTATTTGGCATTCTATATCTGTTATCCCATGCAAGCAGCATAGATATAGTCCTAACGAGTTACTCTATTACTGTGAGTTGATCTAGTAGAATCGTGAGATAACTCAGCAATGTAATGTAACTGTTAAACCATGTTCCTAGTCGATGGGTTACGCCAATAATGAGGATACCGGCCTTTCCCTTTTGAGACTAGCACTTAGTGTATGTGTACTGCGTCTCATCAGTCCTCGGTGTTGTGACATCGGCATACTTGAGTGGGTGCTCATACTGGATGAGTTCACTGAACTCCCTCGCCCTAGAAATCTATAAGTGGTTCTCATTCATCGAGTAATAGGTTTCTAAGATATAGTTGTACACCATTAGTCCTTAAGACCTAGACATCACCGTGACTTCACTAGAGGACCGATTGTATCGTGACCTGTCCCTGAGTCCCACCGCGGACCACTCCAAGGGCCAACGTTCGTGCAATCCGAAATCTAGTGTGAAGTCTGTGCATTGTAGTAGGGGATTCGAGCGCTTGAGTAGTCATGGATGTCCTGTGTGTTCTGACGGTTTATAATCCATGGAATCTCTGGCTAGAGTTGATAGTGGAGTGATTAGGGAAATGTGTTTCCCTAAGTCGCACACGAACGGATTAATAATTCCTAGAACGTTCGCACGGTTATTGAACTTTATAAGAGGTCTCGGTGAACCAATGCCTCTAGTTCAATCGGGACATGTGTTGCGAAGGGATCGTACTGTACGCTAACTATATCATAAGGTTCTTGCAGGCACTTCATTTGTATCTAGGGAATCATGATGCGTAGTTGCTAGACGCCAATCCTGATTCGTTGGGCACCGATTTGATTGGGATTAGGTAAAATGAGTTTTACTCTAATCGGGACTCTTGGGAGGAGTTCGTATAAGATTAATGTGTTGTTCGAATCACAAAGAGTTGTGAGCCCACGGCTAGCATACACCTGAACCATTGAGGGTCACACTTCTTGTGTAATATAGATCATTGATAACAACAAGCATAGATTAATGTGTTAATCTTTAAACGATTGGATGTCGATATGATTGAATCCAAGATTCGTAATTGTGAATTGCGAATTGGAATAAACGTGGAGAAAGAGAGACATGCGGAATTTAGTGAACTTTCTAAATTGGGAAGTTTCCTGATTTAGCAGGACCACTAAAGTGGAAGTTTCCAATTTTGGAAATTGGAAATTTCGAAGAGGCGCTCGTATCGACGAGGACTCTGAGCTCGTCACAAATATAATTTTGTTATAATTTTGTGGACGATCGTTTATTAGAAACGAGGCCGACGAGGGAATGGGCTTAATGCATCAGTGGGTCAAGCCCAATGACTTAAGCCCACTAGGGTTGAAAACCCTAGGTATAAATAGACCTCAAACAAGAGTTTGAGATCAGATTTTTTGAGCACCAAAACCCTAGCCGCTCAGCCCTCTTCGGCCGTTGCTGCCCCGCCGTGCCACCGCCGATCACCGCCGGAAAACCGCCGGTTTTCTCCTCTTGTTTCCTTCGTTTTATTCTTGTTGTTATCTAACTCGTTTACTTCGAGTGGATCGAAAATACGAGGTGAAACCTAATTGGAGAGGAGCTGCTGCCCCGACGTATCCACGCACCGCCGCAGCACCGCCGCACGCGCCGCTACGCCGCTCACGCGCCGCCGCTGCTGCTGCCATTCACCGCCGTTCGTCGCTTGCTGGATCAGCTCATTCCAGCCGTGAATTGCAGCCCCGAGGATTGGTAATTTGCAGCTTGTACGTGATTCGTTTTAGGTTTCGATTCGTCGAAATCTCACGCTACAAGAGGTAAATAAATCGAAACTATCGTAAATTAATTCGAGCATGTTTTGTATGAATTATAATTTATGATTCTGAGTAATATGTGATTACGTGTTTCGATTTCCTTGAATGCTGAATAAGCATGTTTCGTGATTTTCGGTTTTATGTATTTTTCAATTAAATCGTGAATTACCATATGTATGGTGGAAGCGTTAAGGTACGTTGACTATGTGATTAGTTTATGCAAGTAATCGAAATTAGTTCGATCTAAAATTTTAAATCCCGCTGTGTATACATGCACGATCCCCAACATGTTTGTGATTTGTATTAATTTCCTAGGATTGTAGTTTGTGTTTTCATAATCATTTTTCCAAATGCACTTTTGCGTGAGTACTTTTGTGCATGATTTTGTACTCTTACTTATGTGCGTAACTTTTCTAGCGAGTGTTTTTGTGCACGTTTCTCGATGCTCATTCATCTCCTTGAACTGTAGTACGTGATCATGATCGCTTTTGGAATCCATTTTTGACCATGTTCGAGTCCGAATTTGGAATTTTGCCGTTTGACAGGAATTGTAGCCAGCTCAAATAGCTTTCTAATGCGGCTGAAACCAGTTGATTTGGAGTCCGGATGACAAAGTTATGCTTGACTTCGTGGTCACTACCAAAGATGTTGAGGGATTCTCTCTTCTAATTTGATTTGATTTTCCTAATTGCAACTATTTTCTTACTCTTTGATCATTTTAGCTTCCTGGACACCTAATTTTCGATTTGTACCTATAAGATACCAAATCCACCAATTAAAACAGAAATACGAATTAATCCAAAAAAAAATCCACGTAAAGGTAAACGTAGAGTTTTATTTCTACACTCCACTTTATCTTTTTTTATCTATTGTTTTGTTGTTTTTTGTTGATGCGTATTAAAGTCCTAGTATTGTAGTTCGTGTTTTTAAGAACGTTGTTGCGAATGCACTTTTGCGCATGTCTTTTACATGTATGTTTGTGCATGTCTATTTGAGCGAGTGTCTTTTGTGCATGTTTAATGATTTGTATTAATGTCCTAGGATTGTAGTTTGTGTTTTCATTTACCTCTTTACGTGAGTACTTCTGTGCATGCTTTGTACTCTTACTTATGTGCGTATCTTTTAGAGCGAGTGTTTTTGTTCAAGTTTCTCGATGCGCATTCATGTCCTCGAACTGTACTACGTATTTTCATGATCGCTTTTGGAATAAAATTTTGACCATGTTTGAGTCCGAATTTGGAATTGTGCCGTTCGACAGGAATTGTAGCCAGCTGAAATAGCTTTCTTATGCCGCCAGAACCAGTTGATTAGGAGTCCGTATGAGACAGTTATGCTCGACTTCATGGACACTACCAAAGATGTTGAAGGATTCTCTCTTCTAATTTGAAGTTATTTTCTTAATTGCAACTATTTTCTTACTCTTTGATCATTTTTGCTTCTTGGACACCTAATTTTCGATTTTTACCTATAAGATACTGAATCCACCAATTAAAACAGAAATATGAATTAATCCAAAAAAAAATCCCCGTAAAAGTAAACGTAGAGTTTTATTTCTACACTCTACTGTATCTCTTTTATCTAGTGTTTTTGTTGTTGTTTGTTGATGCGTAATGAAGTCCTAGTATTGTAGTTCGTGTTTTTAAGAACGCTGTTGCGAATGCACGTTTGTGTATATATTTTAACATGTACGTTTGTGCATGTCCATTTGAGCGACTGCGTTTGTCCATGTTTGTGATTTGTATTAATTTCCTAGAATTGTAGTTTGTGTTTTCATAAACATTTTTGCGAATGCACTTTTGCGTGAGTACTTTTGTGCATGCTTTGTACTCTTACTTATGTGCTTATCTTTTTTAGCGAGTGTTTTTGTGCACATTTCTCGATGCGCATTTATGTGCTTCGAACTGTAGTACGTATTTTCATGATCTCCTTTGGAATCCAATTTTGACCATGTTCGAGTCCGAATTGGGAATTGTGCCGTTTGACAGGAATTGCAGCCAGCTGAAATAGCTTTCTAATGCCGCTGAAACCAGTTGATTTGGAGTCCGGATGACAAAGTTATGCTTGACTTCGTGGTCACTACCAAAGATGTTGAGGGATTCTCTCTTCTAATTTGATTTGATTTTCCTAATTGCAACTATTTTCTTACTCTTTGATCATTTTAGCTTCCTGGACACCTAATTTTCGATTTGTATCTATAAGATACCAAATCCACCAAATAAAACAGAAATACGAATTAATCCAAAAAAAAAATCCACGTAAAGGTAAACGTAGAGTTTTATTTCTACACTCCACTTTATCTTTTTTTATTTATTGCTTTGTTGTTGTTTGTTGATGCGTAATAAAGTCCTAGTATTGTAGTTCGTGTTTTTAAGAACGTTGTTGCAAATGCACCTTTGCGCATATTTTTTTACATGTACGTTTGTGCATATCCATTTGAGCGAGTGTGTTTGTGCATGTTTGTGATTTGTATTAATTTCCTAGGATTGTAGTTTTTGTTTTCATAATCAATTTTGCAAATGCGATTTTGCGTGAATACTTTTGTGCATGCTTTTGTACTCTTACTTATGTGCGTAACTTTTCTAGCGAGTTTTTTTGTGCACGTTTCTCGATGCGAATTCATGTCCTCCAACTGTAGTACATATTTTCATGATCGCTTTTGAAATCCAATTTTCACCATGTTCGAGTCAGAATTCGGAATTTTGCCGTTAGACAGGAATTGTAGCCAGCTGAAATAACTTTCTAATGCCGCCAGAACCAGTTGATTTGGAGTTCGGATGAGAAAGTTATGCTCGACTTCGTGGACATTTCCAAAGATGTTGAGGGATTCCAATTTTCAATTTCCAACTCTTTTCTTACTCTTTGATCATTTTTGGTTCCTGGACTCCAATTTTCGATTTGTACCTATAAGATATCAAATCCACCAATTAAAACAAAAATATGAATTAATCCAAAAAAAAATCCACGTAAACGTAAACGTGGAGTTTTATTTCTACACTCCACTGTATCTTTTGTATCTAATGTTTTTGCTGTTGTTTGTTGATACGTACGTAATAAAGTCCTAGTATTGTAGTTCGTGTTTTTCAGAACGTTGTTGCGAATGCACGTTTGCGCATATTTTTTTACATGTACGTTTGTGCATGTCCATTTGAGCGAGTGTGTTTGTGCATGTTTGTGATTTGTATTAATTTCCTAGGATTGTTGTAGTTTGTGTTTTCATAATCCTTTTTCCAAATGCACTTTTGCGTGAGTACCTTTGTGCATGCGTTTGTACTCTTACTTATGTGTGTATCTTTTCTAGCGAGTGTTTTTGTGCACGTTTCTCGATGCGCATACATGTCCTCTAACAGTAATACTTATTTTCATGATCGCTTTTGGAATCAAATTTTCACCATGTTCGAGTCCGAATTTGGAATTTTGCCGTCAGACGGGAATTGTAGCCGGCTGAAATAGCTTTCTAATGCCGCAAGAACTAGTTTATTTGGAGTACGAATGAGAAAGTTATGCTCGACTTCGTGGACACTACCAAAGACGTTTAGGGATTCTCTCTTCTAATTTGAATTTATTTTCTTAATTGCAACGCTTTTCTTACTCTTTGATCATTTTTGCTTCCTCCACTCCAATTTTTGATTTGTACCTATAAGATACCAAATCCACCAATTAAAACAAAAATATAAAAAAATCCAAAAAAAAATCCACATAAACGTAAACGTAGAGTTTTATTTCTACACTCCACATTATCTTTTTTATCTAGTGTTTTTGCTGTTGTTTGTTGATGTGTAATAATGTGCTAGTATTGTAGTTCATGTTTTTAAGAACGTTGTTGCGAATGCACCTTTGCGCATATTTTTTTTACATGTACGTTTGTGCATGTCCATTTGAGCGAGTGTGTTTGTGCATGTTTGTGATTTGTATTAATTTCCTAGGATTGTAGTTTGTGTTTTCATAATCAATTTTGCAAATGCACTTTTTTGTGAGTACTTTTGTGCATGCTTTTGTACTCTTACTTATGTGCGTAACTTTTCTAGCGAGTTTTTTTTTGCACGTTTCTCGATGCACATTCATGTCCTCGAACTGTAGTACATATAATCATGATCGCTTTTGAAATCCAATTTTCACCATGTTCGAGTCCGAATTCAGAATTTTGCCGTTAGACAGGTATTGTAGCCAGCTGAAATAACTTTCTAATGCCGGCGGAACCAGTTGATTTGGAGTTCGGATGAGAAAGTTATGATCGACTTCGGGGACACTACCAAAGATGTTGAGGGATTCTCTCTTCTAATTTGAATTTATTTTCTTCATTGCAACTCTTTTCTTACTCTTTGATCATTTTTGCTGAATTTATTTTCTTAATTGCAACTATTTTCTTACTCTTTGATCATTTTTGCTTAAAAGGACTCCTCAATTTTCGGATTCTGTACCTATAAGATCACCCACAATAAAAGGGAATTAAACCCAAAAGTGGAAGTGTGGTTAGTGTTTTTGC
>NW_012193202.1:115719-136257 GCF_000504015.1 Erythranthe guttata
GCGTAACTTTTCTGCGAGTTTTTTTTTGCACGTTTCTCGATGCACATTCATGTCCTCGAACTGTAGTACATATTTTCATGATCGCTTTTGAAATCCAATTTTCACCATGTTCGAGTCCGAATTCAGAATTTTGCCGTTAGACAGGTATTGTAGCCAGCTGAAATAACTTTCTAATGCCGGCGGAACCAGTTGATTTGGAGTTCGGATGAGAAAGTTATGATCGACTTCGGGGACACTACCAAAGATGTTGAGGGATTCTCTCTTCTAATTTGAATTTATTTTCTTCATTGCAACTCTTTTCTTACTCTTTGATCATTTTTGCTGAATTTATTTTCTTAATTGCAACTATTTTCTTACTCTTTGATCATTTTTGCTTCCTGGACTCCAATTTTCGATTTGTACCTATAAGATACCAAATCCACCAATTAAAACAAAAATATGAATTAATCCAAAAAAAATCCACGTAAACGTAAACGTAGAGTTTTATTTCAACACTCCGCTGTATCTTTTTTATCTATTGCTTTTGCTGTTTTTTGTTGATGCGTAATAAAGTCCTAGTATTGTAGTTCGTGTTTTTAAGAACGTTGTTGCAAATGCACCGTTGCGCATATTTTTTTACATGTACGTTTGTGCATGTCCATTTGAGCGAGTGTGTTTGTGCATGTATGTGATTTGTATTAATTTCCTAGGATTGTAGTTTGTGTTTTCATAATCAATTTTGCAAATGCACTTTTGCGTGAATACTTTTGTGCATGCTTTTGTACTCTTACTTATGTGCGTAACTTTTCTAGCGAGTTTTTTTGTGCACGTTTCTCGATGCGCATTCATGTCCTCCAACTGTAGTACATATTTTCATGATCGCTTTTGAAATTCAATTTTCACCATGTTCGAGTCCGAATTCGGAATTTTGCCGTTAGACAGGAATTGTAGCCAGCTGAAATAACTTTCTAATGCCGCCGGAACCAGTTGATTTGGAGTTCGGATGAGAAATTTTGCTCGACTTCGTGGACACTACCAAAGATGTTGAGGGATTCTTTCTTCTAATATGATTTGATTTTCTTAATTGCAACACTTTTCTTACTCTTTGATCATTTTTGCTTCCTAGACTCCAATTTTCGATTTTTACCTATAAGATACCAAATCCAGCAATTAAAACTAAAATATGAATTAATCCAAAAAAAAAATACACGTAAACGTAAACGTGGAGTTTTATTTCTACACACCACTGTATCTTTTTTATCTAATGATTTTGTTGTTGTTTGTTGATACGTACGTAATAAAGTCCTAGTATTGTAGTTCGTGTTTTTAAGAAGGTTGTTGCGAATGCACGTTTGCGCATATTTTTTTACATGTACGTTTGTGCATGTCCATTTGAGCGAATGTGTACGTGCCTGTTTGTGATTCGTATTAATTTCCTAGGATTGTTGTAGTTTGTGTTTTCATAATCCTTTTTCCAAATGCACTTTTGCGTGAGTACCTTTGTGCATGCGTTTGTACTCTTACTTATGTGTGTATCTTTTCTAGCGAGTGTTTTTGTGCACGTTTCTCGATGCGCATACATGTCCTCTAACAGTAATACTTATTTTCATGATCGCTTTTGGAATCAAATTTTCACCATGTTCGAGTCCGAATTTGGAATTTTGCCGTCAGACGGGAATTGTAGCCGACTGAAATAGCTTTCTAATGCCGCAAGAACTAGTTTATTTGGAGTACGAATGAGAAAGTTATGCTCGACTTCGTGGACACTACCAAAGACGTTTAGGGATTCTCTCTTCTAATTTGAATTTATTTTCTTAATTGCAACGCTTTTCTTACTCTTTGATCATTTTTGCTTCCTCCACTCCAATTTTTGATTTGTACCTATAAGATACCCAATCCACCAATTTAAACACAAATATGAATAAATCCACAAAAAAATCCACATAAACGTAAACGTAGAGTTTTATTTCTACACTCCACATTATCTTTTTTATCTAGTGTTTTTGCTGTTGTTTGTTGATGTGTAATAATGTGCTAGTATTGTAGTTCATGTTTTTAAGAACGTTGTTGCGAATGCACCTTTGCGCATATTTTTTTTACATGTACGTTTGTGCATGTCCATTTGAGCGAGTGTGTTTGTGCATGTTTGTGATTTGTATTAATTTCGTAGGATTGTAGTTTGTGTTTTCATAATCAATTTTGCAAATGCACTTCTGCGTGAATACTTTTGTGCATGCTTTTGTACTCTTACTTATGTGCGTAACTTTTCTAGCGAGTTTTTTTGTGCACGTTTCTCGATGTGCATTCATGTCCTCCAACTGTAGTACATATTTTCATGATCGCTTTTTAAAACCAATTTTTACCATGTTCGAGTCCGAATTCGGAATTTTGCCGTTAGACAGGAATTGTAGCCAGCTGAAATAACTTTCTAATGCCGCCGGAACAAGTTGATTTGGAGTTCGGATGAGAAAGTTATGCTCGACTTCGTGGACACTACCAAAGATGTTGAGGGATTCTCTTTTCTAATTTGAATTTATTTTCTTAATTGCAACTCTTTTCTTACTCTTTGATCATTTTTGCTTCCTGGACTCCAATTTTCGATTTGTACCTATAAGATACCAAATCCACCAATTAAAACAAAAATATGAATTAATCCAAAAAAAAATCCACGTAAACGTAAACGTGGAGTTTTATTTCTACACTCCACTGTATCTTTTGTATCTAATGTTTTTGCTGTTGTTTGTTGATACGTACGTAATAAAGTCCTAGTATTGTAGTTCTTGTTTTTAAGAACGTTTTTGCGAATGCACGTTTGCGCATATTTTTTTACATGTACATTTGTGCATGTCCATTTGAGCGAGTGTGTTTGTGCATGTTTGTGATTTGTATTAATTTCCTAGGATTGTAGTTTTTGTTTTCATAATCAATTTTGCAAATGCACTTTTGCGTGAGTACTTTTGTGCATGCTTTTGTACTCTTACTTATGTGCGTAACTTTTCTAGCGAGTTTTTTTCTGCACGTTTCTCGATGCACATTCATGTCCTCTAACTGAAGTACGTATTTTCATGATCGCTTTTGGAATCAAATTTTGACCATGTTCGAGTCCGAATTCGGAACTTTGCCGTTAGACAGGAATTGTAGCCAGCTGAAATAACTTTCTAATGCCGCCGGAACCAGTTGATTTGGAGTTCGGATGAGAAAGTTTTGCTCAACTTCGTGGACACTACCAAAAGATGTTGAGGGATTCTCTCTTCTAATTTGATTTGATTTTCTTAATTGCAACACTTTTCTTACTCTTTGATCATTTTTGGTTCCTGGACTCCAATTTTCGATTTGTACCTATAATATTCCAAATCCACGATTAAAACAAAAATATGAATTAATCCAAAAAAAAAATCCACGTAAACGTAAACGTGGAGTTTTATTTCTACACACCACTGTATCTTTTTTATCTAATGTTTTTGCTGTTGTTTGTTGATACGTACGTAATAAAGTCCTAGTATTGTAGTTCGTGTTTTTAAGAAGGTTGTTGCGAATGCACGTTTGCGCATATTTTTTTACATGTACGTTTGTGCATGTCCATTTGAGCCAGTGTGTTTGTGCATGTTTGTGATTTTTATTAATTTCCTAGGATGGTTGTAGTTTGTGTTTTCATAATCAATTTTGCAAATGCACTTTTGCGTGAGTACTTTTGTGCATGCTTTTGTACTCTTACTTATGTGCGTAACTTTTCTAGCGAGTTTTTTTGTGCACGTTTCTCGATGCACATTCATGTCCTCGAACTGTAGTACATATTTTCATGATCGCTTTTGAAATCCAATTTTTACCATGTTCGAGTCCGAATTCGGAATTTTGCCGTTAGACAGGAATTGTAGCCAGCTGAAATAACTTTCTAATGCCGCCGGAACAAGTTGATTTGGAGTTCGGATGAGAAAGTTATGCTCGACTTCGTGGACACTACCAAAGATGTTGAGGGATTCTCTCTTCTAATTTGAATTTATTTTCTTAATTGCAACTCTTTTCTTACTCTTTGATCATTTTTGCTTCCTGGACTCCAATTTTTGATTTGTACCTATAAGATACCAAATCCACCAATTAAAATAAAAATATGAATTAATCCAAAAAAAAATCCACATAAACGTAAACGTAGAGTTTTATTTCTACACTCCACTTTATCTTTTTTATCTAGTGTTTTTGCTGTTGTTTGTTGATGCGTAATAAAGTGCTCGTATTGTAGTTCATGTTTTTCAGAACGTTGTTGCGAATGCACCTTTGCGCATATTTTTTTTACATGTACGTTTGTGCATGTCCATTTGAGCGAGTGTGTTTGTGCATGTTTGTGATTTGTATTAATTTCCTAGGATTGTAGTTTGTGTTTTCATAATCAATTTTGCAAATGCACTTTTGCGTGAGTACTTTTGTGCATGCTTTTGTACTCTTACTTATGTGCGTAACTTTTCTAGCGAGTTTTTTTGTGCACGTTTCTCGATGCACATTCATGTCCTCAAAAAATAATATATATTTTCATGATCGCTTTTGAAATCCAGTTTTTACCATGTTCGAGTCCGAATTCGGAATTTTGTCGTTAGACAGGAATTGTAGCCAGCTGAAATAACTTTCTAATGCCGCCGGAACCAGTTGATTTGGAGTTCGGATGAGAAAGTTATGCTCGACTTCGTGGACACTACCAAAGATGTTGAGGGATTCTCTCTTCTAATTTGAATTTATTTTCTTAATTGCAACTCTTTTCTTACTCTTTGATCATTTTTGGTTCCTGGACTCCAATTTTCGATTTGTACCTATAAGATACCAAATCAACCAATTAAAACAAATATATGAATTAATCCAAAAAAAAATCCACGTAAACGTAAACGAAGAGTTTTATTTCTACACTCCACTTTATCTTTTTTATCTAGTGTTTTTGCTGTTGTTTGTTGATGCGTAATAAAGTGCTAGTATTCTAGTTCATGTTTTTAAGAACGTTGTTGCGAACGCACCTTTGCGCATATTTTTTTATATGTACATTTGTGCATGTCCATTTGAGCGAGTGTGTTTGTGCATGTTTGTGATTTGTATTAATTTCCTAGGATTGTAGTTTTTGTTTTCATAATCAATTTTGCAAATGCACTTTTGCGTGAGTACTTTTGTGCATGCTTTTGTACTCTTACTTATGTGTGTATCTTTTCTAGCGAGTGTTTTTGTGCACGTTTCTCGATGCGCATACATGTCCTCTAACTGTAGTACGTATTTTCATGATCGCTTTTGAAATCCAATTTTCACCATGTTCGAGTCCGAATTCGGAATTTTGCCGTTAGACAGGAATTGTAGCCAGCTGAAATAACTTTCTAATGCCGCTGGAACCAGTTAATTTGGAGTTCGGATGAGAAAGTTATGCTCGACTTCGTGGACACTACCAAAGATGTTGAGGGATTCTCTCTTCTAATTTGATTTGATTTTCTTAATTGCAACACTTTTCTTACTCTTTGATCATTTTTGCTTCCTGGACTCCAAGTTTCGATTTGTACCTATAAGATACCAAATCCACCAATTAAAACAAAAATATGAATTAATGCAAAAAAAAAATCCACGTAAACGTAAACGTGGAGTTTTATTTCTACACACCACTGTATCTTTTTTATCTAATGTTTTTGCTGTCGTTTGTTGATACGTACGTAATAAAGTCCTAGTATTGTAGTTCGTGTTTTTAAGAAGGTTGTTGCGAATGCACGTTTGCGCATATTTTTTTACATGTACGTTTGTGCATGTCCATTTGAGCGAGTGTGTTTGTGCATGTTTGTGATTTGTATTAATTTCCTAGGATTGTTGTAGTTTGTGTTTTCATAATCCTTTTTCCAAATGCACTTTTGCGTGAGTACTTTTGTGCATGCTTTTGTACTCTTACTTATGTGTGTATCTTTTCTAGCGAGTGTTTTTGTGCACGTTTCTCGATGCGCATACATGTCCTCTAACTGTAGTACGTATTTTCATGATCGCTTTTGGAATCAAATTTTGACCATGTTCGAGTCCGAATTTGGAATTTTGCCGTTAGACGGGAATTGTAGCCAACTGAAATAGCTTTCTAATGCCGCAAGAACCAGTTTATTTGGAGTACGAATGAGAAAGTTATGCTCGACATCGTGGACACTACCAAAGATGTTGCGGGATTCTCTCTTCTAATTTGAATTTATTTTCTTAATTGCAACTCTTTTCTTACTCTTTGATCATTTTTGCTTCCTGGACTCCAATTTTTTATTTGTACCTATAAGATACCAAATCCACCAATTAAAACAAAAATATGAATTAATCCAAAAAAAAATCCACATAAACGTAAACGTAGAGTTTTATTTCTACACTCCACTTTATCTTTTTTATCTAGTGTTTTTGTTGTTGTTTGTTGATGCGTAATAAAGTGCTAGTATTGTAGTTCATGTTTTTAAGAACGTTGTTGCGAATGCACCTTTGCGCATATTTTTTTTACATGTACGTTTGTGCATGTCCATTTGAGCGAGTGTGTTTGTGCATGTTTGTGATTTGTATTAATTTCCTAGGATTGTAGTTTGTGTTTTCATAATCAATTTTGCAAATGCACTTTTGCGTGAGTACTTTTGTGCATGCTTTTGTACTCTTACTTATGTGCGTAACTTTTCTAGCGAGTTTTTTTCTGCACGTTTCTCGATGCACATTCATGTCCTCGAACTGTAGTACATATTTTCATGATCGCTTTTGAAATCCAATTTTCACCATGTTCGAGTCAGAATTCGGAATTTTGCCGTTAGACAGGAATTGTAGCCAGCTGAAATAACTTTCTAATGCCGCCAGAACCAGTTGATTTGGAGTTCGGATGAGAAAGTTATGCTCGACTTCGTGGACATTTCCAAAGATGTTGAGGGATTCCAATTTTCAATTTCCAACTCTTTTCTTACTCTTTGATCATTTTTGGTTCCTGGACTCCAATTTTCGATTTGTACCTATAAGATATCAAATCCACCAATTAAAACAAAAATATGAATTAATCCAAAAAAAAATCCACGTAAACGTAAACGTGGAGTTTTATTTCTACACTCCACTGTATCTTTTGTATCTAATGTTTTTGCTGTTGTTTGTTGATACGTACGTAATAAAGTCCTAGTATTGTAGTTCGTGTTTTTCAGAACGTTGTTGCGAATGCACGTTTGCGCATATTTTTTTACATGTACGTTTGTGCATGTCCATTTGAGCGAGTGTGTTTGTGCATGTTTGTGATTTGTATTAATTTCCTAGGATTGTTGTAGTTTGTGTTTTCATAATCCTTTTTCCAAATGCACTTTTGCATGAGTACTTTTGTGCATGCTTTTGTACTCTTACTTATGTGTGTATCTTTTCTAGTGAGTGTTTTTGTGCACGTTTCTCGATGCGCATACATGTCCTCTAACTGTAGTACGTATTTTTATGATTGCTTTTGGAATCAAATTTTGACCATGTTCGAGTCCGAATTTGGAATTTTGCCGTTAGACGGGAATTGTAGCCAATTGAAATAGCTTTCTAATGTCACAAGAACTAGTTTATTTGGAGTACGAATGAGAAAGTTATGCTCGACTTCGTGGACACTACCAAAGATGTTGAGGGATTCTCTCTTCTAATTTGAATTTATTTTCTTAATTGCAACTCTTTTCTTACTCTTTGATCATTTTTGCTTCCTGGACTCCAATTTTTGATTTGTACCTATAAGATACCAAATCCACCAATTAAAACCAAAATATGAATTAATCCAAAAAAAATCCACATAAACGTAAACGTAGAGTTTTATTTCTACACTCCACTTTATCTTTTTTATCTAGTGTTTTTGCTGTTGTTTGTTGATGCGTAATAAAGTGCTCGTATTGTAGTTCATGTTTTTCAGAACGTTGTTGCGAATGCACCATTGCGCATATTTTTTTTACATGTACGTTTGTGCATGTCCATTTGAGCGAGTGTGTTTGTGCATGTTTGTGATTTGTATTAATTTCCTAGGATTGTAGTTTGTGTTTTCATAATCAATTTTGCAAATGCACTTTTGCGTGAGTACTTTTGTGCATGCTTTTGTACTCTTACTTATGTGTGTATCTTTTCTAGCGAGTGTTTTTGTGCACGTTTCTCGATGCGCATACATGTCCTCTAACTGTAGTACGTATTTTCATGATCGCTTTTGAAATCCAATTTTCACCATGTTCGAGTCCGAATTCGGAATTTTGCCGTTAGACAGGAATTGTAGCCAGCCGAAATAACTTTCTAATGCCGCCGGAACCAGTTAATTTGGAGTTCGGATGAGAAAGTTATGCTCGACTTCGTGGACACTACCAAAGATGTTGAGGGATTCTCTCTTCTAATTTGATTTGATTTTCTTAATTGCAACACTTTTCTTACTCTTTGATCATTTTTGCTTCCTGGACTCCAAGTTTCGATTTGTACCTATAAGATACCAAATCCACCAATTAAAACAAAAATATGAATTAATGCAAAAAAAAAAATCCACGTAAACGTAAACGTGGAGTTTTATTTCTACACACCACTGTATCTTTTTTATCTAATGTTTTTGCTGTTGTTTGTTGATACGTACGTAATAAAGTCCTAGTATTGTAGTTCGTGTTTTTAAGAAGGTTGTTGCGAATGCACGTTTGCGCATATTTTTTTACATGTACGTTTGTGCATGTCCGTTTGAGCGAGTGTGTTTGTGCATGTTTGTGATTTGTATTAATTTCCTAGGATTGTTGTAGTTTGTGTTTTCATAATCCTTTTTCCAAATGCACTTTTGCGTGAGTACTTTTGTGCATGCTTTTGTACTCTTACTTATGTGTGTATCTTTTCTAGCGAGTGTTTTTGTGCACGTTTCTCGATGCGCATACATGTCCTCTAACTGTAGTACGTATTTTCATGATCGCTTTTGGAATCAAATTTTGACCATGTTCGAGTCCGAATTTGGAATTTTGCCGTTAGACGGGAATTGTAGCCAACTGAAATAGCATTCTAATGCCGCAAGAACCAGTTTATTTGGAGTACGAATGAGAAAGTTATGCTCGACTTCGTGGACACTACCAAAGATGTTGAGGGATTCTCTCTTCTAATTTGAATTTATTTTCTAAATTGCAACTCTTTTCTTACTCTTTGATCATTTTTGCTTCCTGGACTCCAATTTTTTATTTGTACCTATAAGATACCAAATCCACCAATTAAAAAAAAATATGAATTAATACAAAAAAAAATCCACATAAACATAAACGTAGAGTTTTATTTCTACACTCCACTTTATCTTTTTTATCTAGTGTTTTTGTTGTTGTTTGTTGATGCGTAATAAAGTGCTAGTATTGTAGTTCATGTTTTTAAGAACGTTGTTGCGAATGCACCTTTGCGCATATTTTTTTTACATGTACGTTTGTGCATGTCCATTTGAGCGAGTGTGTTTGTGCATGTTTGTGATTTGTATTAATTTCCTAGGATTGTAGTTTGTGTTTTCATAATCAATTTTGCAAATGCACTTTTGCGTGAGTACTTTTGTGCAGGCTTTTGTACTCTTACTTATGTGCGTAACTTTTCTAGCGAGTTTTTTTCTGCACGTTTCTCGATGCACATTCATGTCCTCGAACTGTAGTAAATATTTTCATGATCGCTTTTGAAATCCAATTTTCACCATGTTCGAGTCCGAATTTGGAATTTTGCCGTTAGACGGAAATTGTAGCCAACTGAAATACCTTTCTAATGCCGCCGGAACCAGTTGATTTGGAGTTCGGATGAGAAAGTTATGCTCGACTTCGTGGACACTACCAAAGATGTTGAGGGATTTTCTCTTCTAATTTGAATTTATTTTCTTAATTGCAACTCTTTTCTTACTCTTTGATCATTTTTGCTTCCTGGACTCCAATTTTCGATTTGTACCTATAAGATACCAAATCCACCAATTAAAATAAAAATATGAATTAATCCAAAAAAAAATCCACGTAAACGTAAACGTGGAGTTTTATTTCTACACTCCACTGTATCTTTTGTATCTAATGTTTTTGTTGTTGTTTGTTGATACGTACGTAATAAAGTCCTAGTATTGTAGTTCGTGTTTTAAAGAACGTTGTTGCGAATGCACGTTTGCGCATATTTTTTTACATGTACGTTTGTGCATGTCCATTTGAGCCAGTGTGTTTGTGCATGTTTGTGATTTGTATTAATTTCCTAGGATTGTTGTAGTTTGTGTTTTCATAATCCTTTTTCCAAATGCACTTTTGCGTGAGTACTTTTGTGCATGCGTTTGTACTCTTCCTTATGTGTGTATCTTTTCTAGCGAGTGTTTTTGTGCACGTTTCTCGATGCGCATACATGTCCTCTAACTGTAGTACGTATTTTCATGATCGCTTTTGGAATCAAATTTTGACCATGTTCGAGTCCGAATTTGGAATTTTGCCGTTAGACGGGAATTGTAGCCAGCTGAAATAGCTTACTAATGCCGCCGAAACCAGTTGATTTGGAGTGATGAGAAAGTAATGCTCGACATCGTGGACACTACGAAAGCTGTTGAGGGATTCTCTCATCTAATTTGAATTTATTTTCTTAATTGCAACTCTTTTCCTACTCTTTGATCATTTTTGCTTCCGGGACTCCAATTTTCGATTTGTACCTATAAGATACCAAATCCACCAATTAAAACAGAAATATGAATTAATTAAAAAAAAAATCCACGTAAACGTAAACGTAGAGTTTTATTTCTACACTCCACTGTATCTTTTTTATCTATTGCTTGTGCTGTTGTTTGTTGATGCGTAATAAAGTCCTAGTATTGTAGTTCTTGTTTTTAAGAACGTTGTTGCGAACGCACCTTTGCGCATATTTTTTTACATGTACGTTTGTGCATGTCCATTTGAGCGAGTGTGTTTGTGCTTTTTTGTGATTTGTATTAATTTCCTAGGATTGTAGTTTGTGTTTTCATAATCATTTTTGCAAATGCACTTTTGCGTGAGTACTTTTGTGCATGCTTTTGTACTCTTACTTATGTGCGTAACTTTTCTAGCGAATTTTTTTCTGCACGTTTCTCGATGCGCATTAATGTCCTCCAACTGTAGTACGTATTTTCATGATCGCTTTTGGAATCAAATTTTGACCATGTTCGAGTCCGAATTTGGAATTTTGACGTTAGACAGGAAATTGTAGCCAGCTGAAATAGCTTACTAATGCCACAAGAACCAGTTTATTTGGAGTACGAATGAGAAACTTATGCTCGACTTCGTGGACACTACCTAAGATGTTGAGGGATTCTCACTTCTAATTTGAATTTATTTTCCTAATTGCAACTCTTTTCTTACTCTTAGATCATTTTCGCTTTCTGGACTCCAATTTTCGATTTGTATTTATTAGATACCACATCCACCAATTAAAACAGAATTATGAATTAATCCAAAAAAATAATCCACGTAAACGAAACGTAGAGTTTTATTTCCACACTCCACTGTATCTTTTTAATCTATTGTTTTTGCTGTTGTTTGTTGATGCGTAATGAAGTCCTAGTATTGTAGTTCTTGTTTTTAAGAACGTTTTTGCGAATGCACGTTTGCGCATATTTTTTTACATGTACATTTGTGCATGTCCATTTGAGCGAGTGCGTTTGTGCATGTTTGTGACTTGTATTAATTTCGTAGGATTGTAGTTTGTGTTTTCATAATCAATTTTGCAAATGCACTTTTGCGTGAGTACTTTTATGCATGCTTTTGTACTCTTACTTATGTACGTAACTTTTCTAGCGAGTTTTTTTCTGCACGTTTCTCGATGCACATTCATGTCCTCGAACTGTAGTACATATTTTCATGATCGCTTTTGAAATCCAATTTTCACGATGTTCGAGTCCGAATTCAGAATTTTGCCGTTAGACAGGAATTGTAGTCTGCTGAAATACCTTTCTAATGCCCCCGGAGTCAGTTGATTTGGAGAACGGATGAGAAAGTTATGCTCGACTTCGTGGACACTACCAAAGATGTTCAGGGATTCTCTCTTCTAATTTGAATTTATTTTCTTAATTGCAATTCTTTTCTTACTCTTTGATCATTTTTGCTTCCTGGACTCCAATTTTCGATTTGTACCTGTAAGATACCAAATCCACCAATTAAAACAAAAATATGAATTAATCCAAAAAAAAATCCACGTAAACGTAAACGTGGAGTTTTATTTCTACACTCCACTGTATCTTTTTTATCTAATGTTTTTGCTGTTGTTTGTTGATACGTACGTAATAAAGTCCTAGTATTGTTGTTCGTGATTTTAAGAACGTTGGTGCGAATGCATGTTTGCGAATATTTTTTTACATGTACGTTTGTGCATGTCCATTTGAGCCAGTGTGTTTGTGCATGTTTGTGATTTGTATTAATTTCCAAGGATTGTTGTAGTTTGTGTTTTCATAATCCTTTTTCTAAATGCACTTTTGCGTGAGTACTTTTGTGCATGCGTTTGTACTCTTGCTTATGTGTGTATCTTTTCTAGCGAGTGTTTTTGTGCACGTTTCTCGATGCGCATACATGTCCTCTAACTGTAGTACGTATTTTCATGATCGTTTTTGGAATCAAATTTTGACCATGTTCGAGTCCGAATTTGGAATTTTTCCGTTAGACGGGAATCGTAGCCAGCTGAAATAGCTTTCTAATGCCGCAAGAACCAGTTTATTTGGAGTACGAATGAGAAAGTTATGCTCAACTTCGTGGACACTACCAAAGATGTTGAGGGATTCTCTCTTCTAATTTGAATTTATTTTCTTAATTGCAACTCTTTTCTTACTCTTTGATCATTTTTGCTTCCTGGACTCCAATTTTTGATTTGTACCTATAAGATACCAAATCCACCAATTAAAACAAAAATATGAATTAATCCAAAAAAAAATCCACATAAACGTAAACGTAGAGTTTTATTTCTACACTCCACTTTATCTTTTTTATCTAGTGTTTTTGTTGTTGTTTGTTGATGCGTAATAAAGTGCTAGTATTGTAGTTCATGTTTTTAAGAACGTTGTTGCGAATGCACCTTTGCGCATAATTTTTTTACATGTACGTTTGTGCATGTCCATTTGAGCGAGTGTGTTTGTGCATGTTTGTGATTTGTATTAATTTCCTAGGATTGTAGTTTGTGTTTTCATAATCAATTTTGCAAATGCACTTTTGCGTGAGTACTTTTGTGCATGCTTTTGTACTCTTACTTATGTGTGTATCTTTTCTAGCGAGTTTTTTTGTGCACGTTTCTCGATGCGCATACATGTCCTCTAACTGTAGTACGTATTTTCATGATCGCTTTTGGAATCAAATTTTGACCATGTTCGAGTCCGAATTTGGAATTTTGCCGTTAGACAGGAATTGTAGCCAGCTGAAATTGCTTTCTAATGCCACAAGAACCAGTTTATTTGGAGTACGAATGAGAAAGTTATGCTCGACTTCGTGGACACTACCTAAGATGTTGAGGGATTCTCACTTCTAATTTGAATTTATTTTCCTAATTGCAACTCTTTTCTTACTCTTAGATCATTTTCGCTTTCTGGACTCCAATTTTCGATTTGTACTTATTAGATACCACATCCACCAATTAAAACAGAAATATGAATTAATCCAAAAAAATAATCCACGTAAACGAAACGTAGAGTTTTATTTCTACACTCCACTGTATCTTTTTTATCTAATGTTTTTGCTGTTGTTTGTTGATGCGTAATGAAGTCCTAGTATTGTAGTTCTTGTTTTTAAGAACGTTTTTGCGAATGCACGTTTGCGCATATTTTTTTACATGTACATTTGTGCATGTCCATTTGAGCGAGTGCGTTTGTGCATGTTTGTGACTTGTATTAATTTCCTAGGATTGTAGTTTGTGTTTTCATAATCAATTTTGCAAATGCACTTTTGCGTGAGTACTTTTATGCATGCTTTTTTACTCTTACTTATGTACGTAACTTTTCTAGCGAGTTTTTTTGTGCACGTTTCTCGATGCACATTCATGTCCTCGAACTGTAGTATATATTTTCATGATCGCTTTTGAAATCCAGTTTTTACCATGTTCGAGTCCGAATTCGGAATTTTGTCGTTAGACAGGAATTGTAGCCAGCTGAAATAACTTTCTAATGCCGCCGGAACCAGTTGATTTGGAGTTCGGATGAGAAAGTTATGCTCGACTTCGTGGACACTACCAAAGATGTTGAGGGATTCTCTCTTCTAATTTGAATTTATTTTCTTAATTGAAACTCTTTTCTTACTCTTTGATCATTTTTGGTTCCTGGACTCCAATTTTCGATTTGTACCTATAAGATACCAAATCCACCAATTAAAACAAAAATATGAATTAATCCAAAAAAAAATCCACGTAAACGTAAACGAAGAGTTTTATTTCTACACTCCACTTTATCTTTTTTATCTAGTGTTTTTGCTGTCGTTTGTTGATACGTACGTAATAAAGTCCTAGTATTGTAGTTCGTGTTTTTAAGAAGGTTGTTGCGAATGCACGTTTGCGCATATTTTTTTACATGTACGTTTGTGCATGTCCATTTGAGCGAGTGTGTTTGTGCATGTTTGTGATTTGTATTAATTTCCTAGGATTGTTGTAGTTTGTGTTTTCATAATCCTTTTTCCAAATGCACTTTTGCGTGAGTACTTTTGTGCATGCTTTTGTACTCTTACTTATGTGTGTATCTTTTCTAGCGAGTGTTTTTGTTCACGTTTCTCGATGCGCATACATGTCCTCTAACTGTAGTACGTATTTTCATGATCGCTTTTGGAATCAAATTTTGACCATGTTCGAGTCCGAATTTGGAATTTTGCCGTTAGACGGGAATTGTAGCCAACTGAAATAGCTTTCTAATGCCGCAAGAACCAGTGTATTTGGAGTACGAATGAGAAAGTTATGCTCGACATCGTGGACACTACCAAAGATGTTGCGGGATTCTCTCTTCTAATTTGAATTTATTTTCTTAATTGCAACTCTTTTCTTACTCTTTGATCATTTTTGCTTCCTGGACTCCTATTTTTTATTTGTACCTATAAGATACCAAATCCACCAATTAAAACAAAAATATGAATTAATCCAAAAAAAAATCCACATAAACGTAAACGTAGAGTTTTATTTCTACACTCCACTTTATCTTTTTTATCTAGTGTTTTTGTTGTTGTTTGTTGATGCGTAATAAAGTGCTAGTATTGTAGTTCATGTTTTTAAGAACGTTGTTGCGAATGCACCTTTGCGCATATTTTTTTTACATGTACGTTTGTGCATGTCCATTTGAGCGAGTGTGTTTGTGCATGTTTGTGATTTGTATTAATTTCCTAGGATTGTAGTTTGTGTTTTCATAATCAATTTTGCAAATGCACTTTTGCGTGAGTACTTTTGTGCATGCTTTTGTACTCTTACTTATGTGCGTAACTTTTCTAGCGAGTTTTTTTCTGCACGTTTCTCGATGCACATTCATGTCCTCGAACTGTAGTAAATATTTTCATGATCGCTTTTGAAATCCAATTTTCACCATGTTCGAGTCCGAATTCGGAATTTTGCCGTTAGACAGGAATTGTAGCCAGCTGAAATACCTTTCTAATGCCGCTGGAACCAGTTGATTTGGAGTTCGGATGAGAAAGTTATGCTCGACTTCGTGGACACTACCAAAGATGTTGAGGGATTCTCTCTTCTAATTTGAATTTATTTTCTTAATTGCAACTCTTTTCTTACTCTTTGATCATTTTTGCTTCCTGGACTCCAATTTTCGATTTGTACCTATAAGATACCAAATCCACCAATTAAAACAAAAATATGAATTAATCCAAAAAAAAAAATCCACGTAAACGTAAACGTGGAGTTTTACTTCTACACTCCACTGTATCTTTTGTATCTAATGTTTTTGCTGTTGTTTGTTGATATGTACGTAATAAAGTCCTAGTATTGTAGTTCGTGTTTTTAAGAACGTTGTTGCGAATGCACGTTTGCGCATATTTTTTTACATGTACGTTTGTGCATGTCCATTTGAGCGAGTGTGTTTGTGCATGTTTGTGATTTGTATTAATTTCCTAGGATTGTTGTAGTTTGTGTTTTCATAATCCTTTTGCCAAATGCCCTTTTGCGTGAGTACTTTTGTGCATGCTTTTGTACTCTTACTTATGTGTGTATCTTTTCTAGCGAGTGTTTTTGTGCACGTTTCTCGATGCGCGTACATGTCCTCTAACTGTAGTACGTATTTTCATGATCGGTTTTGGAATCAAATTTTGACCATGTTCGAGTCCGAATTTGGAATTTTGCCGTTAGACGGGAATTGTAGCCAGCTGAAATAGCTTACTAATGCCGCCGAAACCAGTTGATTTGGAGTCTGGATGAGAAAGTTATGCTCGACATCGTGGACACTACGAAAGCTGTTGAGGGATTCTCTCATCTAATTTGAATTTATTTTCTTAATTGCAACTCTTTTCTTACTCTTTGATCATTTTTGCTTCCGGGACTCCAATTTTCGATTTGTACCTATAAGATACCAAATCCACCAATTAAAACAGAAATATGAATTAATTAAAAAAAAATCCACGTAAACGTAAACGTAGAGTTTTATTTCTACACTCCACTGTATCTTTTTTATCTATTGCTTGTGCTGTTGTTTGTTGATGCGTAATAAAGTCCTAGTATTATAGTTCTTGTTTTTAAGAACGTTGTTGCGAACGCACCTTTGCGCATATTTTTTTACATGTACGTTTGTGCATGTCCATTTGAGCGAGTGTGTTTGTGCTTTTTTGTGATTTTTATTAATTTCCTAGGATTGTAGTTTGTGTTTTCATAATCAATTTTGCAAATGCACTTTTGCGTGAGTACTTTTGTGCATGCTTTTGTACTCTTACTTATGTGCGTAACTTTTCTAGCGAATTTTTTTCTGCACGTTTCTCGATGCGCATTAATGTCCTCCAACTGTAGTACGTATTTTCATGATCGCTTTTGGTATCAAATTTTGACCATGTTCGAGTCCGAATTTGGAATTTTGACGTTAGACAGGAATTGTAGCCAGCTGAAATAGCTTTCTAATGCCACAAGAACCAGTTTATTTGGAGTACGAATGAGAAACTTATGCTCGACTTCGTGGACACTACCTAAGATGTTGAGGGATTCTCACTTCTAATTTGAATTTATTTTCCTAATTGCAACTCTTTTCTTACTCTTAGATCATTTTCGCTTTCTGGACTCCATTTTTCGATTTGTATTTATTAGATACCACATCCACCAATTAAAACAGAAATATGAATTAATCCAAAAAAATAATCCACGTAAACGAAACGTAGAGTTTTATTTCTACACTCCACTGTATCTTTTTAATCTATTGTTTTTGCTGTTGTTGGTTGATGCATAATGAAGTCCTAGTATTGTAGTTCTTGTTTTTAAGAACGTTTTTGCGAATGCACGTTTGCGCATATTTTTTTACATGTACATTTGTGCATGTCCATTTGAGCGAGTGCGTTTGTGCATGTTTGTGACTTGTATTAATTTCGTAGGATTGTAGTTTGTGTTTTCATAATCAATTTTGCAAATGCACTTTTGCGTGAGTACTTTTATGCATGCTTTTTTACTCTTACTTATGTACGTAACTTTTCTAGCGAGTTTTTTTCTGCACGTTTCTCGATGCACATTCATGTCCTCGAACTGTAGTACATATTTTCATGATCGCTTTTGAAATCCAATTTTTACCATGTTCGAGTCCGAATTCGGAATTTTGCCGTTAGACAGGAATTGTAGTCAGCTGAAATAACTTTCTAATGCCGCCGGAACAAGTTGATTTGGAGTTCGGATGAGAAAGTTATGCTCGACTTCGTGGACACTACCAAAGATGTTGAGGGATTCTCTCTTCTAATTTGAATTTATTTTCTTAATTGCAACTCTTTTCTTACTCTTTGATCATTAACCCTTCCGGGACTCCTATTTTGATTTTTACCTATAAGATAACAAATCCACCATTTAAAAAAAAATATGAATTAATACAAAAAAAAATCCACATAAACATAAACGTAGAGTTTTATTTCTACACTCCACTTTATCTTTTTTATCTAGTGTTTTTGTTGTTGTTTGTTGATGCGTAATAAAGTGCTAGTATTGTAGTTCATGTTTTTAAGAACGTTGTTGCGAATGCACCTTTGCGCATATTTTTTTTACATGTACGTTTGTGCATGTCCATTTGAGCGAGTGTGTTTGTGCATGTTTGTGATTTGTATTAATTTCCTAGGATTGTAGTTTGTGTTTTCATAATCAATTTTGCAAATGCACTTTTGCGTGAGTACTTTTGTGCATGCTTTTGTACTCTTACTTATGTGCGTAACTTTTCTAGCGAGTTTTTTTGTGCACGTTTCTCGATGCACATTCATGTCCTCAAACTGTAGTATATATTTTCATGATCGCTTTTGAAATCCAGTTTTTACCATGTTCGAGTCCGAATTCGGAATTTTGTCGTTAGACAGGAATTGTAGCCAGCTGAAATAACTTTCTAATGCCGCCGGAACCAGTTGATTTGGAGTTCGGATGAGAAAGTTATGCTCGACTTCGTGGACACTACCAAAGATGTTGAGGGATTCTCTCTTCTAATTTGAATTTATTTTCTTAATTGCAACTCTTTTCTTACTCTTTGATCATTTTTGGTTCCTGGACTCCAATTTTCGATTTGTACCTATAAGATACCAAATCAACCAATTAAAACAAAAATATGAATTAATCCAAAAAAAAATCCACGTAAACGTAAACGAAGAGTTTTATTTCTACACTCCACTTTATCTTTTTTATCTAGTGTTTTTGCTGTTGTTTGTTGATGCGTCATAAAGTGCTAGTATTCTAGTTCATGTTTTTAAGAACGTTGTTGCGATGTTGTGCTTTCAAGCTCGATTTATATGTACATTTGTGCATGTCCATTTGAGCGAGTGTGTTTCTGCATGTTTGTGATTTGTATTAATTTCCTAGGATTGTAGTTTGTGTTTTCATAATCAATTTTGCAAATGCACTTTTGCGTGAGTACTTTTGTGCATGCTTTTGTACTCTTACTTATGTGTGTATCTTTTCTAGCGAGTGTTTTTGTGCACGTTTCTCGATGCGCATACATATCCTCTAACTGTAGTACGTATTTTCATGATCGCTTTTGAAATCCAATTTTCACCATGTTCGAGTCCGAATTCGGAATTTTGCCGTTAGACAGGAATTGTAGCCAGCTGAAATAACTTTCTAATGCCGCCGGAACCAGTTAATTTGGAGTACGGATGAGAAAGTTATGCTCGA
Source organism: Erythranthe guttata (assembly GCF_000504015.1). The sequence goes on from NW_012193202.1 coordinate 134,926, forward strand.
CTTCGTGGACACTACCAAAGATGTTGAGGGATTCTCTCTTCTAATTTGATTTGATTTTCTTAATTGCAACACTTTTCTTACTCTTTGATCATTTTTGCTTCCTGGACTCCAAGTTTCGATTTGTACCTATAAGATACCAATTCCACCAATTAAAACAAAAATATGAATTAATGCAAAAAAAAAAATCCACGTAAACGTAAACGTGGAGTTTTATTTCTACACACCACTGTATCTTTTTTATCTAATGTTTTTGCTGTTGTTTGTTGATACGTACGTAATAAAGTCCTAGTATTGTAGTTCGTGTTTTTAAGAAGGTTGTTGCGAATGCACGTTTGCGCATATTTTTTTACATGTACGTTTGTGCATGTCCATTTGAGCGAGTGTGTTTGTGCACGTTTGTGATTTGTATTAATTTCCTAGGATTGTAGTTTGTGTTTTCATAATCAATTTTGCAAATGCACTTTTGCGTGAGTACTTTTGTGCATGCTTTTGTACTCTTACTTATGTGCGTAACTTTTCTAGCGAGTTTTTTTGTGCACGTTTCTCGATGCACATTCATGTCCTCGAACTGTAGTACATATTTTCATGATCGCTTTTGAAATCCAATTTTTACCATGTTCGAGTCCGAATTCGGAATTTTGCCGTTAGACAGGAATTGTAGCCAGCTGAAATAACTTTCTAATGCCGCCGGAACAAGTTGATTTGGAGTTCGGATGAGAAAGTTATGCTCGACTTCGTGGACACTACCAAAGATGTTGAGGGATTCTCTCTTCTAATTTGAATTTATTTTCTTAATTGCAACTCTTTTCTTACTCTTTGATCATTTTTGCTTCCTGGACTCCAATTTTTGATTTGTACCTATAAGATACCAAATCCACCAATTAAAATAAAAATATGAATTAATCCAAAAAAAAATCCACATAAACGTAAACGTAGAGTTTTATTTCTACACTCCACTTTATCTTTTTTATCTAGTGTTTTTGCTGTTGTTTGTTGATGCGTAATAAAGTGCTCGTATTGTAGTTCATGTTTTTCAGAACGTTGTTGCGAATGCACCTTTGCGCATATTTTTTTTACATGTACGTTTGTGCATGTCCATTTGAGCGAGTGTGTTTCTGCATGTTTGTGATTTGTATTAATTTCCTAGGATTGTAGTTTGTGTTTTCATAATCAATTTTGCAAATGCACTTTTGCGTGAGTACTTTTGTGCATGCTTTTGTACTCTTACTTATGTGTGTATCTTTTCTAGCGAGTGTTTTTGTGCACGTTTCTCGATGCGCATACATATCCTCTAACTGTAGTACGTATTTTCATGATCGCTTTGAAATCCAA
>NW_012193202.1:145111-204113 GCF_000504015.1 Erythranthe guttata
ATTAAAAATAAGACAAAGGGACACCGCCACGTAGAGTTTTATTTCTACACTCCACTTTATCTTTTTTATCTAGTGTTTTTGTTGTTGTTTGTTGATGCGTAATAAAGTGCTAGTATTGTAGTTCATGTTTTTAAGAACGTTGCTGCGAATGCACCTTTGCGCATATTTTTTTTACATGTACGTTTGTGCATGTCCATTTGAGCGAGTGTGTTTGTGCATGTTTGTGATTTGTATTAATTTCCTAGGATTGTAGTTTGTGTTTTCATAATCAATTTTGCAAATGCACTTTTGCGTGAGTACTTTTGTGCATGCTTTTGTACTCTTACTTATGTGTGTATCTTTTCTAGCGAGTTTTTTTGTGCACGTTTCTCGATGCGCATACATATCCTCTCACTGTAGTACGTATTTTCATGATCGCTTTTGGAATCAAATTTTGACCATGTTCGAGTCCGAATTTGGAATTTTGCCGTTAGACAGGAATTGTAGCCAGCTGAAATTGCTTTCTAATGCCACAAGAACCAGTTAATTTGGAGTACGAATGAGAAAGTTATGCTCGACTTCGTGGACACTACCTAAGATGTTGAGGGATTCTCACTTCTAATTTGAATTTATTTTCCTAATTGAACCTCTTTTCTTACTCTTAGATCATTTTCGCTTTTTGGACTCCAATTTTCGATTTGTACTTATTAGATACCACATCCACCAATTAAAACAGAAATATGAATTAATCCAAAAAAATAATCCACGTAAACGAAACGTAGAGTTTTATTTCTACACTCCACTGTATCTTTTTTATCTATTATTTTTTCTGGTGTTTGTTGATGCGTAATGAAGTCCTAGTATTGTAGTTCTTGTTTTTAAGAACGTTTTTGCGAATGCACGTTTGCGCATATTTTTTTACATGTACATTTGTGCATGTCCATTTGAGCGAGTGCGTTTGTGCATGTTTGTGACTTGTATTAATTTCCTAGGATTGTAGTTTGTGTTTTCATAATCAATTTTGCAAATGCACTTTTGCGTGAGTACTTTTGTGCATGCTTTTGTACTCTTACTTATGTGCGTAACTTTTCTAGCGAGTTTTTTTCTGCACGTTTCTCGATGCACATTCATGTCCTCGAACTGTAGTACATATTTTCATGATCGCTTTTGAAATCCAATTTTCACGATGTTCGAGTCCGAATTCAGAATTTTGCCGTTAGACAGGAATTGTAGCCAGCTGAAATACCTTTCTAATGCCACCGGAGTCAGTTGATTTGGAGTTCGGATGAGAAAGTTATGCTCGACTTCGTGGACACTACCAAAGATGTTCAGGGATTCTCTCTTCTAATTTGAATTTATTTTCTTAATTGCAATTCTTTTCTTACTCTTTGATCATTTTTGCTTCCTGGACTCCAATTTTCGATTTGTACCTGTAAGATACCAAATCCACCAATTAAAACAAAAATATGACTTAATCCAAAAAAAATCCACGTAAACGTAAACGTGGAGTTTTATTTCTACACTCCACTGTATCTTTTGTATCTAATGTTTTTGCTGTTGTTTGTTGATACGTACGTAATAAAGTCCTAGTATTGTAGTTCGTGTTTTTAAGAACGTTGTTGCGAATGCACGTTTGCGCATATTTTTTTACATGTACGTTTGTGCATGTCCATTTGAGCCAGTGCGTTTGTGCATGTTTGTGATTTGTATTAATTTCCTAGGATTGTTGTAGTTTGTGTTTTCATAATCCTTTTTCCAAATGCACTTTTGCGTGAGTACTTTTGTGCATGCGTTTGTACTCTTACTGATGTGTGTATCTTTTCTAGCGAGTGTTTTTGTGCACGTTTCTCGATGCGCATACATGTCCTCTAACTGTAGTACGAATTTTCATTATCGCTTTTGGAATCAAATTTTGACCATGTTCGAGTCCGAATTTGGAATTTTGCCGTTAGACGGGAATTGTAGCCAGCTGAAATAGCTTTCTAATGCCGCAAGAACCAGTTTATTTGGAGTACGAATGAGAAAGTTATGCTCGACTTCGTGGACACTACCAAAGATGTTGAGGGATTCTCTCTTCTAATTTGAATTTATTTTGCAACTCTTTTCTTACTCTTTGATCATTTTTGCTTCCTGGACTTCAATTTTTGATTTATACCTATAAGATACCAAATCCACCAATTAAAACAAAAATATGAATTAATCCAAAAAAAATCCACATAAACGTAAACGTAGAGTTTTATTTCTACACTCCACTTTATCTTTTTTGCTTTTTCTGTTTTTTGTTGATGCGTATTAAAGTCCTAGTACTGTAGTTCGTGTTTTTAAGAACGTTGTTGCGAATGCACTTTTACGCATGTTTTTTTACATGTACGTTTGTGCATGTCCATTTGAGCGAGTGTGTTTGCGTGAGAAAGTTATGCTCGACTTCGTGGACACTACCAAAGATGTTAAGGGATTTTCTCTTCTAATTTGAATTTATTTTCCTAATTGCAACTCTTTTCTTACTCTTTGATCATTTTCGCTTCCTGGACTCTAATTTTCGATTTGTACCTATTAGATACCACATCCACCAATTAAAACAGAAATATAAATTAATCCAAAAAAAAAATCCACGTAAACGAAACGTAGAGTTTTATTTCTACACTCCACTATATCTTTTTTATCTATTGTTTTTGCTGTTGTTTGTTGATGCGTAATGAAGTCCTAGTATTGTAGTTCTTGTTTTTAAGAACGTTTTTGCGAATGCACGTTTGCGCATATTTTTTTACATGTACATTTGTGCATGTCCATTTGAGCGAGTGTGTTTGTGCAATTTTGTTATTTGTATTAATGTCCTAGGATTGTAGTTTGTGTTTTCATAATCATTTTCGCAAATGCACTTTTGCGTGAGTACTTTTGTGCATGCGTTTGTACTCTTACTTATGTTCGTAACTTTTCTAGCGAGTGTTTTTGTGCACGTTTCTCGATGCGCATTCATGTCCTCGAATTGTAATACATACTTTCATGATCGCTTTTGGAATCCAATTTTGACCATGTTCGAGTCCGATTTTGGAATTTTGCCGTTAGACAGGAATTGTAGCCAGCTGAAATAGCTTTCTAATGCCGCCGAAACCAGTTGATTTGGAGTCTAGATGAGAAAGTTATGCTCGACATCGTGGACACTACGAAAGCTGTTGAGGGATTCTCTCTTCTAATTTGAATTTATTTACTTAATTGCGACTCTTTTCTTAATCTTTGATCATTTTTGCTTCTAGGACTCCGATTTTTCGATTTGTACCTATAAGATACCAAATCCACCAATTAATTCAAAAAATATCCACGTAAACGTAAACGTAGAGTTTTATTTCTACACTCCACTGTATCTTTTTTATCTAGTGTTTTTGCTGTTGGTTGTTGATGCGTAATAAAGTCCTAGTATTGTAGTTCATGTTTTTAAGAACATTATTGCGAACGCACCTTTGCCCATAAATTTTTTTACATGTACGTTTGTGCATGTCCATTTGAGCGAGTGTGTTTGTGCATGTTTGTGATTTGTATTAATTTCCTAGGATTGTAGTTTGTGTTTTCATAATCATTTTTGCAAATGCACTTTTGCGTGGGTACTTTTGTTCATGCTTTTGTACTCTTACTTATGTGCGTAACATTTCTAGCGAGTGTTTTTGTGCACGTCTCCCGATGCACATACATGTCCTCTAACTGTAGTACGTATTTTCATGATCGCTTTTGGAATCCATTTTTGACCACGTTTGAGTCCGAATTTGGAATTTTGCCGTTAGACGGTAATTGTAGCCAGCTGAAATAGCTTTCTAATGCCGCAGGAACCAGGTTATTTGGAGTACGAATAAGAAAGTTATGCTCGACTTCATGGATACTACTAAAGATGTTGAGGGATTCTCTCTTCTAATTTGCATTTATTTTCCTAATTGCAACTCGTTACTTACTCTTTGATAATTTTTGCTTCCTGAACACTTAATTTACGATTTGTACCTATAAGATACCAAATCCACCAATTAAAACTGAAATATGAATTAATCCAAAAAAAATCCACCTAAACGTAAACGTAGAGTTTTATTTCTACACTCCACTGTATCTTTTTTATCTAGTGTTTTTGCTGTTGTTTGTTGATGCGTAATAAAGTTCTAGTATTGTAGTTCGTGTTTTTAAGAACGTTGTTGCGAATGCACATTTGCGCATGTTTTTTTACATGTACGTTTGTGCATGTCCATGTGAGCGAGTGTGTTTGCGTGAGAAGTTATGCTCGACTTCGTGGGCACTACCAAAGATGTTGATCGATTGTCTCTTCTTATTTGAATTTATTTTCCTAATTGCAACTCTTTTCTTACTCTTTGATCATTTTTGCTTCCTCGACTCCAATTTTCGATTTGTACCTGTTATATACCACATCCACCAATTAAAACAGAAATATGAATTAATCAAAAAAAAAATCCACGTAAATGAAACGTAGAGTTTTATTACTACACTCCACTATATCTTTTTTATCTATTGTTTTTGCTGTTGTTTGTTGATGCGTAATAAAGTTCTAGTATTGTAGTTCTTGTTTTTAAGAACGTTTCTGCGAATGCACGTTCGCGCATATTTTTTTACATGTACACTTGTGCATGTCCATTTGAGCGAGTGTGTTTGTGCAAGTTTGTTATTTGTATTAATGTCCTAGGATTGTAGTTTGTATTTTCATAACCATTTTTGCAAATGCACTTTTGCGTGAGTACTTTTGTGTATGCGTTTGTACTCTTACTCATGTTCGTAACTTTTCTAGCGAGTGTTTTTGTGCACGTTTCTCGATGCGCATTCATGTCCTCGAATTGTAGTACGTATTTTCATGATCGCTTTTGGAATCCAATTTTGACCATATTCCAGTGCGATTTTGGAATTTCGCCATTAGACAGGAATTGTAGCCAGCTGAAATAGCTTTCTAATGCCGCCGGAACCAGTTGATTTGGAGTCTGGATGAGAAAGTTATGCTCGACATCCTGGACACTACAAAAGTTGTTGAGGGATTCTCTCATCTAATTTGAATTTATTTTCTTAATTGCAACTCCTTTCTTACTCTTTGATCATTTTTGCTTCCTGGACTCCAATTTTCGATTTGTACCTATAAGATACCAAATCCACCAATTAAAACAGAAATATGAATTAATTCAAAAAAAAATCCACGTAAACGTAAACGTAGAGTTTTATTTCTACACTCCACTGTATCTTTATTATCTAGTGTTTTTACTGTTGTTTGTTGATGCGTAATAAAGTCCTAGTATTGTAGTTCGTGTTTTTAAGAATGTTGTTGCGAATGCACATTTGCGCATATTTTTTTACATGTTCGATTGTGCATGTCCATTTCTGCGAGTGTGTTTGCGTGAGAAGTTATGCTCGACTTCGTGGACACTACCAAAGATGTTGAGGGATTCTCTCTTCTTATTTGAATTTATTTTCCTAATTGCAACTCTTTTCTTACTCTTTGATCATTTTTGCTTCCTCGACTCCAATTTTCGATTTGTACCTGTTAGATACCACATCCACCAATTAAAACAGAAATTTGAATTAATCCCAAAAAATCCACGTAAATGAAACGTAGAGTTTTTTTTTTACACTCCACTGTAACTTTTTTATCTAGTGTTTTTGCTGTTGTTTGTTGATGCGTAATAAAGTCCTAGTATTTTAGTTCGTGTTTTTAAGAACGTTGTTGCGAATGCACGTTTGCGCATATTTTTTTACATGTATGTTTGTGCATGTTCATTTGATCGAGTGTGTTCGTGCATGTTTGTGATTTGTATTAATGTCCTAGGATTGTAGTTTGTGTTTTCATTATCATTTTTGCAAATGCACTTTGGCGTGAGTACATGTGTGCATTCTTTTGTACTCTTACCTATGTGCGTAAATTTTCTAGCGAGTGTTTTTGTGCACGTTTCTCGATGCGCATTCATGTCCTCGAACCGTAGTACTTATTTTCATGATCGCTTTCGGAATCCAATTTTGACCATGTTCAAGTCCGAATTTGGAATTTTGCCTTTAGACAGGAATTGTAGCCAGCTGAAATAGCTTTCTAATGCTGCGGAACCAGTTGATTTGGAGTCTAGATGAGAAAGTTATGCTCGACATCGTGGACACTACGAAAGCTGTTGAGGGATTCTCTCTTCTAATTTGAATTGATTTACTTAATTGCGACTCTTTTCTTAATCTTTGATCATTTTTGCTTCCTGGACTCCAATTTTCGATTTGTACCTATAAGATACCAAATCCACCAATTAAAACAAAAATATGAATAAATCTAAAAAAAATATCCACGTAAACGTGGAGTTTTATTTCTACACTCCACTGTATCTTTTTTATCTAATGTTTTTGCTGTTGTTTGTTGATACGTACGTAATAAAGTCCTAGTATTGTAGTTCATGTTTTTAAGAACGTTGTTGCGAATGCACGTTTGCGCATATTTTTTTACATGTACGTTTGTGCATGTCCGTTTGAGCTAGTGTGTTTGTGATTTGTATAAATTTCCTAGGATTGTTGTAGTTTGTGTTTTCATAATCCTTTTTCCAGATGCACTTTTGCGTGAGTACTTTTGTGCATGCTTTTGTACTCTTACTTATGTGTGTATCTTTTCTAGCGAGTGTTTTTGTGCACGTTTCTCGATGCGCATACATGTCCTCTAACTGTAGTACGTATTTTCATAATCGCTTTTGGAATCAAATTTTGACCATGTTCGAGTCCGAATTTGGAATTTTGCCGTTAGACATGAATTGTAGCCAGCTGAAATAGCTTTCTAATGCCGCAAGAACCAGTTTATTTGGAGTACGAATGAGAAACTTATGCTCGACTTCGTGGACACTACCAAAGATGCTGAGAGATTCTCTCTTCTAATATGAATTTATTTTCCTAATTGCAACTCGTTTCTTACTCTTTGATCATTTTTGCTTCCTGGACACCTAATTTTCGATTTATACCTATAAGATACCACATCCACAAATTAAAACACAAATATGAGTTAATCCAAAAAAAAATCCACGTAAACAAAACGTAGAGCTTTATTTCTACACTCCACTTTATCTTTTTTATCTATTGCTTGTTCTGTTTTTTGTTGATGCGTATTAAAGTCCTAGTATTGTAGTTCGTGTTTTTAAGAACGTTGTTGCGAATGCACTTTTACGAATGTTTTTTTACATGTACGTTTGTGCATGTCCATTTGAGCGAGTGTGTTTGCGTGAGATAGTTATGCTCGACTTCGTGGACACTACCAAAGATGTTGAGGGATTTTCTCTTCTAATTTGAATTTATTTTCCTAATTGCAACTCTTTTCTTACTCTGTGATCATTTTCGCTTCCTGGACTCCAATTTTCGATTTGTACCTATTAGATACCACATCCACCAATTAAAACAGAAATATAAATTAATCCAAAAAAAAAATCCACGTAAACGAAACGTAGAGTTTTATTTCTACACTCCACTATATCTTTTTTATCTATTGTTTTTGCTGTTGTTTGTTGATGCGTAATGAAGTCCTAGTATTGTAGTTCTTGTTTTTAAGAACGTTTTTGCGAATACACGTTTGCACATATTTTTTTACATGTACATTTGTGCATGTCCATTTGAGCGAGTGTGTTTGTGCAAGTTTGTTATTTGTATTAATGTCCTAGGATTGTAGTTTATGTTTGTATAATCATTTTTGCAAATACACTTTTGCGTGAGTACTTTTGTGCATGCGTTTGTACACTTACTTATGTTCGTAACTTTTCTAGCGAGTGTTTTTGTGCACGTTTCTCGATGCGCATTCATGTCCTCGAATTGTAATACGTACTTTCATGATCGCTTTTGGAATCCAATTTTGACCATGTTCGAGTCCGATTTTGGAATTTTGCCGTTAGACAGGAATTGTAGCCAGCTGAAATAGCTTTCTAATGCCGCCGGAACCAGTTGATTTGGAGTTTGGATGAGAAAGTTATGCTCGACATCGTGGACACTACGAAAGCTGTTGAGGGATTCTCTCTTCTAATTTGAATTTATTTTCTTAATTGCGACTCTTTTCTTACTCATTGATCATTTTTGCTTCCGGGACTCCAATTTTCGATCTGTACCTATAAGATACCAAATCCACCAATTAAAACAGAAATATTAATTAATTCAAAAAAAAATCCACGTAAACGTAAACGTAGAGTTTTATTTCTACACTCCACTGTATCTTTATTATCTAGTGTTTTTACTGTTGTTTGTTGATGCGTAATAAAGTCCTAGTATTGTAGTTCATGTTTTTAAGAACATTGTTGCGAACGCACCTTTGCGAATGTTTTTTTACATGTACGTTTGTGCATGTCCATTTAAGCGAGTGTGTTTGCGTGAGAAGTTATGCTCGACTTCGTGGACACTACCAAAGATGTCGAGGGATTCTCTCTTCTTATTTGAATTTATTTTCCTAATTGCAACTCTTTTCTTACTCTTTGATCATTTTTGCTTCCTCGACTCCAATTTTCGATTTGTACCTGTTCGATACCACATCCACCAATTAAAACAGAAATATGAATTAATCCAAAAAAATCCACGTAAATGAAACGTAGAGTTTTTTTTCTACACTCCACTGTAACTTTTTTATCTAGTGTTTTTGCTATTGTTTGTTGATGCGTAATAAAGTCCTAGTATTGTAGTTCATGTTTTTAAGAACGTTATTGCGAACGCACCTTTGCGCATATTTTTTTACATGTACGTTTGTGCATGTCCATTTGAGCGAGTGTGTTTGTGCATGTTTGTGATTTGTATTAATTTCCTAGGATTGTAGTTTGTGTTTTCATAATCATTTTTGCATATGCACTTTTGCGTGAGTACTTTTGTGCATGCTTTTGTACTCTTACTTATGTGCGTAACTTTTCTAGCGAGTGTTATTGTGCACGTCTTTCGATGCGCATACATGTCCTCTAACTGTAGTACGAATTTTCATGATCGCTTTTGGAATCCAATTTTGACCATGTTTGAGTCCGAATTTGGAATTTTGCCGTTAGACAGAAATTGTAGCCAGCTGAAGTAGCTTTCTAATGCCGCAAGAACCAGTTGATTTGGAGTGTGGATGAGAAAGTTATGCTCGACATCGTGGACACTACCAAAGCTGTTGAGGGATTCTCTCTTGTAATTTGAATTTTTTTTCTTAATTGCAACTCTTTTCTTACTCTTTGATCAGTTTTGCTTCCTGGACTCCAATTTTTGATTTGTAGCTATTAGATACTACATCCACCAATTAAAATAGAAATATGAATTAATCCAAAAAAAAATCCACGTAAACGAAACGTAGAGTTTTATTTCTCCACTCCGCTGTATCTTTTTTATCGATTGTTTTTGCTGCTGTTTGTTGATGCAAAATAAAGTCCTAGTATTGTAGTTGGTGTTTTTAAGAACGTTGTTGCGAATGCACGTTTGCGCATATTTTTTTACATGTACGTTTGTGCATGTCCATTTGAGCGAGTGTGTTTGTGCATGTTTGTGATTTGTATTAATGTCCTAAGATTGTAGTTTGTGTTTTCATAATCATTTTTGCAAATGCACTTTTGCGTGAGTACTTTTGTGCATGCTTTTGTACTCTTACTTATGTGCGTAACTTTTCTAGCGAGTGTTTTTGTGCACCTCTCACGATGCGCATACATGTCCTCTAACTGTAGTACGTGTCTTCATGATCGCTTTTGGAATCCAATTTTGACCATGTTTGAGTCCGAATTGGAATTTTGCCGTTAGATGGGAATTGTAACCAGCTGAAATAGCTTTCTAATGCCGCACGAACCAGTTTATTTGGAGTACGAATAAGAAAGTTATGCTCGACTTCATGGACACTACCAAAGATGTTGAGGGATTCTCTCTTCTAATTTGCATTTATTTTCCTAATTGCAACTCGTTACTTACTCTTTGATCATTTTTGCTTCCTGGACACCGAATTTTCGATTTGTACCTATAAGATACCAGATCCACCAATTAAAACAGAAATATGAATTAAACGAAAAAAAATCCACGTAAACGTAAACGTAGAGTTTTATTTGTACACTCCACTGTATCTTTTTTATCTAGTGTTTTTGCTGTTGTTTGTTGATGCGTAATAAAGTTCTAGTATTGTGGTTCGTGGTTTTAAGAAAGTTGTTGCGAATGCACATTTGCGCATGTTTTTTTACATGTACGTTTGTGCATGTCCATTTGAGCGAGTGTGTTTGCATGAGAAGTTATGCTCGACCTCGTGGACACTACCAAAGATGTTGAGGGATTCTCTCTTCTTATTTGAATTTATTTTCCTAATTGCAACTCTTTTCTTACTCTTTGATCATTTTTGCTTCCTCGATTCCAATTTTTGATTTGTACCTGTTAGATACCACATCCACCAATTAAAAGAGAAATATGAATTAATCCACGTAAATGAAACGTAGAGTTTTTTTCTACACTCCACTGTATCTTTTTTATCTAGTGTTTTTGCTGTTTTTTGTTGATGCGTAATAAAGTCCCAGTATTTTAGTTCGTGTTTTTAAGAACGTTGTTGCGAATGCAAGTTTGCTCATATTTTTTTACATGTACATTTGTGCATGTCCATTTGAGCGAGTGTGTTTGTGCATGTTTGTGATATTTATTTCGGGTACGAATGAGAAAGTTATGCTCGACTTCGTGGACACTACCAAAGATGTTGAGGGATTCTCTCTTCTAATTTGAATTTATTTTCCTAATTGCAACTCGTTACTTACTCTTTGATGTTAAGCCCAGGATTCAATGAAAATTCGCAAGAGGTTCTAGATTAGCCGGTTTTAATTTTATTAACATGCTATGATTAGATTCGTTTAAATAGGAATAAATCTAATCTAGCAACTAACAGTTTTCGCGAGCAGATTCGTTTCTATCTTCGGCGCACGAACGAGGATCCACGTCAAGCCTTCAACCTTCGTAAATTGATTATTCTATGATATCTATTTTCCACCACATGGAGAAAATAACGTATCACTATAATCAATTCCAAATTATCCATTAGGAGATTTTTCTAGATAATGTCTATAATTAATATGCCCGGAGTGGGAGCGGAATTCGATAAATCTCATTCCTCATAATCAATTATATTATCTAAAATCTATGACGACGTCCAATATAATTAATCATAGAAATACTATGGGCACCTATTGAGTGTGATCTATTTCTATGTTCTCTAGTTATATATATCATGGGATCCTATTAATACACAAATTAATCATCCTATATAACAAACATAGAAAAAATACGAATCATGATAAATTTATCATGTTCAACACAATCATCTATGTTATCTAATTATAGGCCATGGTATCATATAAAAACATTTATAACCAAATATAATACACATAGATGAACATGAACATAATAAATTAAATACAAATTTATGCATGTCCAAATTTCATGTTGTCCAATTATATGTCATGGGTGTCACATAAACAAATTAAGCCCAAATATAATAAACATGAATAATGCATGCAATCATGCTCATAACAAATATAAGCACACATCAACCATAAAATATTAAATAAAACAATTTAATTTTCCGCTATTATGGTTAAGTTGGGACTCCCGGATTTAGACTCCTTAAAGTTAGGAAGTCCAAAAGTCCCCGTAAACTCCAGAATTTTCGAATGCTGGGCTGCCCGGAACCGCTGCCCGCTGCCCGATGTCGAGACCCCGCGCGGTTGATAATTCTGGTGTTGTCCTGGAATTTCCAGCCTTGTTCTGAAATTAATATCTCTAACTGGGTAACTTCGATTCATGATCCGAACGGTCGGATGCTACGCCAAGGAGTTAGAAACCTCCGGAAAAAGTTTCAGCTCGATCCGACGGTGGACTAGGCCGAGATAACAGAAACGGCACAGTCGCGCAAACAATTCCAAGAACAAAATCTGCTCTATTCTATCTATGTAATTTCTATCTAAAACTCCTCTAGAAAAATTACAAAAATAAAAATATCGTAGGCACACGGTCTTCCATCAATATCACGCGATGAAAATTAAAACCGACAAGTAACCACTCACGAGGCAGTGGGATCCATTCACATAAAACATAAATAAAACATTCATAACCATAATAGCGGATTTTCTATTCTGCAAAACAAAATCAGAAACAAAACGCTATATGCAACATATGAATTTTCCGTTTCATGCAATTTTGGACAACATGTGAACCTCAAACGAATTAATCAAAGAAGCTCTGATACCAATTGTTGGGATGTTAAGCCCAGGATTCAATGAAAATTCGCAAGAGGTTCTAGATTAGCCGGTTTTAATTTTATTAACATGCTATGATTAGATTCGTTTAAAGCGGAATAAATCTAATCTAGCAACTTACAGTTTTCGCGAGCAGATTCGTTTCTATCTTCGGCGCACGAACGAGGATCCACGTCAAGCCTTCAACCTTCGTAAAAGCTGCTGTCCAGAAATTTCCAGTCCTCTTCCTTCACCGATATCTCCGCGATCGTTGATCCGATCGAGAAACCCTTCGGACAGATTATAGATCTAAGGGTCAGGAAGCTACTGTATAAATTTCGATCCTATCTGACTAACGGTTGATTTATGGTGATTTTCTTCACAGGACTGCTCAGAAAATTCGGGAATTATAGTTTGCTCTTAAAACCTATAGTCTTCTATTGGATATCCCGGATTAATGATTCTTCTACAAGGGTGGACTTGTACTTGAAGAAATCTAAATCTATAATCGAAAAACTTAGAGAGAAAAGAAAAGAGAAAAATTTATGCTCCAACGAATAGGCGTGTAAAAATTTTATCTCACTCACATCAACCTAATCTCTATTATATATAGCACAAGGAATTAGAGTCACACATAGAGAGGATTATATGGAAACAAATTTCACTCCTTCTATAACTCTATATAGTCGAAAATTGCAATCCAATGGGGACTTAATTTTCGGCTATATTAATTCCAATATATAATATTGGTTAAACATTTTTTTTTCGATTAATTAGAAAATCCATTGGGCTACAATAGGGACTAAAGGAGAAAATATAAATCGGGCAACTAATAATTAATTAAATCCAAACTCTTAAAAGAATTCATTTAATTAATCATTAAATAATTATTTATTTTCCACTACCAAATAATTATTGAACTCCCGTTTATATTCTCAAATATTACATTCGAGCTCCTGTCGATCATTACTTTGATTCTCCCCATATTAAGATATCTTATAACCACCAAATAATTTATTCACTGCTAAATAAATTAAATGGTTTCTTTTCATGAGTCTTAACCGCCTAACTTATTTGAGTATGCCGGATACGAAATCCACCTGGCCAGGACTTGGCATAAACAAATCTTATAAGCTACTCAAGGGTTATTATCAATCCCATATTTCAGAGATGTGGATTCCTTTCGATAATTAATTTCCACCTATTCATTCTTAACGTCTCTACCCAACGCACCGGGGGCCATTTGACTCAATATAGGAATCTCTCCCATTGTGACATCAAAGTAGAGATCATCAATTAAATGTGTACGTTAATTATCTAGGGATTAAGAGAGTAAGTAATATACTGTCAACTAGAAATAATACAGTTTCATTTATGAACAGTGATGAAACAATTATTTCACTTTGTCCGGTTCAACACATGCCGGGTGTGCTAGCACAATAAGTCAAAACAATAACTACAAAAGTTATTCTCTGTTTACTGTGATCAAGACCAATCACTTAAATATTGTGCTACAATCTTTTACCAATGGTTAGTCCATTTCCATCTAGATTGTGAACGTTTTATATTTATATTCTAAACGAACTTTCGAAATGATCTTTTTGTGCGCTGTAGCACACCATCTCGAATACTATTAGAATATTAGACTTATGCTTTTAATTAATTGACAACCAATCAATTAAATGCATTGAATACCCTAGTGCAGATTCTCATAAAATGATAATAAATTATTTTATTAATTCAATAATAAAATTATGAAGCTAAAAGCGAGACTTTTAGTCTACTATCCTAACACAAAGAGTAAGAAAAGAGTTGCAAGTAAGAAAATAAATTCAAATTAGAAGAGATAGTCCCTCAACAGCTTTGGTAGTGTCCACGATGTCCAACAAACTTTCTCATCCGGACTCCAAATCAAATGGTTCCAGCGGCATTAGAAAGCAGAAAGCTATTTCAGCTGGCTACAATTCCAGTCGAACGGCAAATTTCCAAATTCGGACTCGAACATGGTCAAAATTGGATTCCTAAAGCGATCATGAAAATACGTACCACAGTACGAGGACATGAATGCGCATCGAGAAACGTGCACAAAAACACTCGCTAGAAAAGTTACGCACATAAGTAAGAGTACAAAAGCATGCACAAAAGTACTCACGCAAAAGAGCATTCGCAAAAATGATTATGAAAACACAAACTACAATCCTAGGACATTAATTCAAATCACAAACATGCACAAACACACTCGCTCAAATGGACATGCACAAACGTACATGTAAAAAAATATGCGCAACCGTGCATTCGCAACAACGTTCTTAAAAACATGAACTACAATATTAGGACTTTATTACGCATCAACAAACAACAACAAAAACAATAGATGAAAAAGATACAGTGGAGTGTAGAAATAAAACTCTACGTTTCGTTTACGTGGATTTTTTTTTGGATTAATTCATATTTCTGTTTTAATTGGTGGATGCGGTATCTTATAGGTACTTATCGAAAATTAGGTTTCCAGGAAGCAAAAATGATCAAAGAGTAAGAAATGAGTTGCAATTAGGAAAATAAATTCAAATTAGAAGAGAGAATCCCTCAACATCTTTGGTAGTGTCCACGAAGTCGAGCATAACTTTATCATTCGTACTCCAAATATACTGGTTCCTGCGGCATTAGAAAGCTATTTCAGCTGGCTACAATTCCCGTCAAACGACAAGATTCCAAATTCGGACTCGAACATGGTGAGAATTGGATTCCAAAAACGATCATGCAAATACGTACTACAGTTAGAAGAAACGGATGCGCATTGAGAAACGTGCACAAAAACACTCGCTAGAATAGATGCACACATAAGTAAGAATACAAAAGCATACACAAAAGAACTGACGCAGAAGTGCATTTGCAAAAAGGATTATGAAAACACAAACTACAATCCTAGGAAATTAATACAAATCACAAACATGCACAAACACACTCGCTCAAATGGACATGCACAAACATACATGTAAAAAAATATGTGCAAACGTGCATTCGCAACAACGTTTCTTAAAAACAAGAACTACAATACTAGGACTTTATTACGCATCAACAAACAACAGCAAAAACACTAGATAAAAAAGATACAGTGGAGTGTAGAAATAAAACTCTACATTTCGTTTACGTGGATTTTTTTTTGGATTAATTCATATTTCTGTTTTAATTGGTGGATGTGGTATCTTATAGGTACAACTCGAAAATTAGGTGTCCAGGAAGCAAAAATGATCAAATAGTAAGATTTGCAATTAGGAAAATAAATTCAAATTAGAAGAGAGAATCCCTCAACATCTTTGGTAGTGTCCACGAAATCGAGCATAACTTTCTCATTCGGACTCCAACTCAACTGGTTCCTGCGGCATTAGAAAGCTATTTCAGCTGGCTACAATTCCCGTCTAACGGCAAAATTCCAATTTCGGACTCGAACATGGTCAAAATTGGATTTCAAAAGCGATCATGAAAATACGTACTACAGTTAGAGGACATAAATGCGCATCGAGAAATGTGCACAAAAACACTCGCTAGAAAAGATACACACATAAGTAAGAGTACAAAAAGCATGCACAAAAGTACTCACGCAACAGTGCATTTGCAAAAAGGATTATGAAAACACAAACTACAGTCCTAGGAAATTAGTACAAATCACAAACATGCACAAACACACGCTCAAATGGACATGCACAAACGTACATGTAAAAAAATATGCGCAAACGTGCATTCGCAACAATGTTCTTGAAAATACGAACTACAATACTAGGACTTTATTACGCATCAACAAACAACCGCAAAAACACTAGGTAAAAATGATACAGTGGAGTGTAGAAATAAAACTCTACGTTTACGTTTACGTGGATTTTTTTTTTGGATTAATTCATATTTCTGTTTTAATTGGTGGATTTGGTATCTTATAGGTACAAGTCGAAAATTAGGTGTCCATGAAGCAAAAAATGATCATAGAGTAGTAAACGAATTGCAATTACGAAAATAAATTCAAATTAGAAGAGAGAATCCCTCAACATCTTTGGTAGTGTCCACGAAATCGAGCATAACTTTCTCATTCGGACTCCAACTCAACTGGTTCTTGCGGCATTAGAAAGCTATTTCTGCTGGCTTCAATTCCCGTCTAACAGCAAAATTCCAAATTCGGACTCGAACATGGTCAAAATTGGATCCCAAAAGCGATCATGAAAATACGTACTACAATTAGAGGACATGAATGCGCATCGAGACACGTGCACAAAAACACTCGCTAGAAAAGATACACAAATAAGTAAGAGTACCAAAGCATGCACAAAAGTACTCACGCAACAGTGCATTTGCAAAAAGGATTATGAAAACACAAACTACAATCCTTGGATATTAATACAAATCACAAACATGCACAAACACACGCTCAAATGGACATGCACAAACGTACATGTAAAAAAATATGCGCAAACGTGCATTCGCAACAATGTTCTTCAAAATACGAACTACAATACTAGGACATTATTACGCACCAACAAACAACAGCAAAAACACTAGATAAAAATGATACAGTGGAGTGTAGAAATAAAACTCTACGTTTACGTTTACGTGGATTTTTTTTTGGATTAATTCATATTTCTGTTTTAATTGGTGGATTTGGTATCTTATAGGTACAAGTGGAAAATTGGAGTCCAGGAAGCGAAAATGATCAAAGACTAAGAAAAGAGTCGCAATAAGGAAAATTAAATCAAATTAGAAGACAAAATCCCTCAACATGTTTGGTAGTGTCCATGATTTCGAGCATAACTTTCTCATCCGGACTCCAAATCAACTGGTTCAGGCGGAGTTAGAAAGCTATTGCAGTTGGCTACAATTCCTGTCTAACGGCAAAATTTCAAATTTGGACTCGAATATGGTCAAAATTGGATTCCAAAAGCGATCATGAAAATACGTACTACCGTTCGTGGACATGAATGCGCATCGAGAAACGTGCACAAAACCACTCGCTAAAAAAGATACGCACATAAGTAAGAGTACAACGCATGCATAAAACTACTCACGCAAAAGTGTATTTGCAAAAAGGATCATGAAAACACAAACTACAATCCTAGGACATTAATACAAATCAACAAACATGCACAAAAGCACTCGCTCAAATGGACATGCACAAACGTACATGTAAAAAAACATGCGCAAAAGTGCATTCGCAACAACGTTGTTAAAAACACGAACTACAATACTAGGACTTTAATACGCATCAACAAACAGCAGCAAAAGCAATAGATAAAGAATATAAAGTGGAGTGTAGAAATTAAACTCTACGTGTACGTTTACATGAATTTTTTTTTTTGGATTATTTCATATTTCAGTTTTAATTGGTGGATTTGGTATCTTATAGGTACTAATCGAATATTAGGTGTCCAGGAAGCAAAAATGATCAAAGAGTAAGAAATGAGTTGCAATTAGGAAAATAAATTCAAATTAGAAGAGAGAATTCCTCAACATCTTTGGTAGTGTCCACGAAGTCGAGCATAACTTTCTCATTCGTACTCCAAATAAACTGGTTTCTGCGGCATTAGAAAGCTATTTCAGCTGGCTACAATTCCCGTCAAACGGCGAAATTCCAAATTCGGACTCGAACATGGTGAAAATTGGATTCCAAAAGCGATCATGCAAATACGTACTACAGTTAGAGGACACGTATGCGCATCAAGAAACGTGCACAAAAATACTCTATAGAAAAGATACACACATAAGTAAGAGTACAAAAGCATACACAAAAGTACTCACGCAAAAGTGCATTTGCAAAAAGGATTATGAAAACACAAACTACAATCCTAGGAAATTAATATAAATCACAAACATGCACAAACACACTCGCTCAAATGGACATGCACAAACGTACATGTAAAAAAATATGCGCAAACGTGCATTCGCAACAACGTTCTTAAAAACACGAACTACAATACTAGGAGTTTAATACGCATCAACAAACAACAGCAAAAACACTAGATAAAAAAGATACAGTGGAGTGTAGAAATAAAACTCTACATTTATGTTTACGTGGAGTTTTTTTGGATTAATTCATATTTTTTTTTTAATTGGTGGATTTGGTATCTTATAGGTAAAAATCGAGAATTAGGTGTCCAGGAAGCAAAAATGATCAAAGAGTAAGAAAACAGTTGCAATTAAGAAAATAAATTCAAATTAGAAGAGAGAATCCCTCAACATCTTTGGTAGTGTTCACGAAATCGAGCATACCTTTCTCATTCCGACTCCAAATCAACTGGTTCCTTTGGCATTAGAAAGTTATTTCAGCAGGCTAATATTCCCGTCTAACGACAAAATTCCAAATTCAGACTCGAACATGGTCAAAATTGGATTCCAAAAGCGATCATGAAAATACGTACTACAGTAAGAGGACATCAATGGGCATCGAGAAACGTGCACAAAAACACTCGCTAAAAAAGATACGCACATAAGTAAGAGTACAAAGCATGCATAAAACTACTCACGCAAAAGTGCATTCGCAAAAAGGATCATTAAAACACAAACTACAACCCTAGGAAATTCATACAAATCACAAACATGCACAAAAACATTCGCTCAAATGGACACAAACGTACATGTAAAAATATATGCGCAAACGTGCATTCCCAACAACGTTCTTTACAACACGAACTACAATACTAGCACTTTATTACGCATCAACAAACAACAGCAAAAACACTAGATAAAAAAGATACAGTGGAGTTTAGAAATAAAACTCTACATTTACGTTTACGTGGATTTTTTTTTTTTGATTAATTCACATTTCGGTTTTAAATGGTGGATTTGCTATCTTATAGGTACAAATCGAAAATTAGGTGTCCAGGAAGCAAAACTGATCAAAGAGTAAGAAAATAGTTGCAATTAGGAAGATCAAATCAAATTAGAAGAGAGAATCCCTCAACATCTTTGGTAGTGTCCACGAAGTCGAGCATAACTTTCTCATCTGGACTCTAAATCAACTGGTTCTGGCAGCATTAGAAAGCTATTTCAGTTGGCTCCAATTCCTGTCTAACGGCAAAATTCCAAATTCGGACTCGAACTTGGTCAAAATTGGATTCCAAAAGCGATCATGAAAATACGTACTACAGTTCGAGGACATGAATGCGCATCGAGAAACATGCACAAAACCACTCGCTAGAAGAGTTACGCACATAAGTAAGAGTACAAAAGCATGCACAAAAGTACTCACACAAAAGTGGATTTGCAAAAATGATTATGAAAACACAAACTACAATTCTAGGACATTAATACAAATAACAAACATGCACAAACACACTCGCTCAAACGGACATGCACAAACGTACATGTATAAATATATGCGCAAACGTGCATTCGCAACAACGTTCTTAAAAACACGAACTACGATACTAGGACTTTATTACGCATCAACAAACAACATAAAAAACAGTAGATAAAAAAGATACGGTGGAGTGTAGAAATAAAACTCTACGTTTACGTTTACGTGGATTTTTTTTTGGATTAATTCATATTTATGTTTTAATTGGTGGATTTGGTATCTTACAGGTACAAATCGAAAATTGGAGTCCAGGAAGCAAAACTGATCAAAGAGTAAGAAAAGAGTTGCAATTAAGAAAATAAATTCAAATTAGAAGAGAGAGTCCCTCAACAGCTTTGGTAGTATCCACGATGTCGAGCGTAACTTTCTCATCCAAACTCCAAATCAACTGTTTCCGGCGGCATTAGATAGCTATTTCAGCTGACTACAATTCCTGTCTCAGGGCGAAATTCCAAATTCGGACTCGAACATGGTCAAAATTGGATTCCAGAAACGATCATGAAAATACGTACTACAGTTCAGGGACATGAATGCGCATCGAGAAACGTGCACAAAAACACTCGCTAGAAAAGTTACGCACATAAGTAATAGTACAAAAGCATGCACAAAAGTACTCACGCAAAAGTGCATTTGCAAAAATAATTATGAAAACACAAACTACAATCCTAGGACATTAATACAAATCACAAACATGCACAAACACACTCGCTCAAATGGACATGTACAAACGTACATGTATAAAAATATGCGCAAACGTGCATTCGCAACAATGTTCTTAAAAACACGAACTACAATACTAGGACTTTATTACGCATAACCAAACAACAGCAAAAACACTAGATAAAAAAGATACAGTGGAGTGTAGAAATAAAACTCTACGTTTCGTTTACGTGGATTTTTTTTTGGATTAACTCATATTTCTGTTTTAATTGGTGGTTGTGGTATCTTATAAGTACAAATCAAATATTAGGTGTCCAGGAAGCAAAAATGATCAAAGAGTAAGAAACGAGTTGCAATTAGGAAAATAAATTCAAATTAGAAGAGAGAATCCCTCAACATCTTTGGTAGTGTCCACGAAGTCGAGCATAACTTTCTCATTCGCACTCCAAATAAACTGGTTCCTGCGGCATTAGAAATCTATTTCAGCTGGCTTCAATTCCCGTCAAACGGCAAAATTCCAAATTCGGACTCGAACATGGTGAAAATTTGATTCCAAAAGCGATCATGCAAATACATACTACAGTTAGAGGACACGTATGCGCACCGAGAAACGTGCACAAAAACACTCGCTAGAAAAGATACACACATAAGTATGAGTACAAAAGCATACACAAAAGTACTCACGCAAAAGTGCATTTGCAAAAAGGATTATGAAAACACAAACTACAATCCTAGGAAATTAATATAAATCACAAACATGCAGAAACACACTCGCTCAAATGGACATGCACAAACGTACATGTAAAAAAATCTGCGCAAACGTGCATTCGCAACAACGTTCTTAAAAACACGAACTACAATACTAGGACATTATTATGCATCAACAAACAACAGCAAAAACAATCGATAAAAAAGATACAGTGGAGTGTAGAAATAAAACTCTACGATTATGTTTACGTGGATTTTTTTTTTGGATTAATTCATATTTCTGTTTTAATTGGTGGATGTGGTATTTAATACGTACAAATCGAAAATTGGAGTCCAGGAAGCAAAAATGATCAAAGAGTAAGAAAACAGTTGCAATTAAGAAAATAAATTCAAATTAGAAGAGAGAATCCCTCACCATCTTTGGTAGTGTCCATGAAGTCGAGCATAACTTTCTCATCCGAACTCCAAATGAACTAGTTCCGGCGGCATTAGAAACCTATTTGGCTACAATTCCGGTCTAACGGCGAAATTCCAAATTCACACTCGAACATGGTCAAAATTGGATTCCAAAAGCGATCATGAAAATACGTACTACAGTTCGAGGACAATGAATGTGCATCGAGAAACGTGCACAAAAACACTCGCTAGAAAAGTTACGCACATAATTAAGAGTACAAAAGCATGCACCAACGTACTCACGCAAAAGTGCATTTGCAAAAACTACAAACTACAATCCTAGGAAATTAATACAAATCACAAACATGCACAAACACACCCGCTCAAATGGACATGCACAAACGTACATGTAAAAAAATATGCGCAAACGTGCATTCGCAACAACGTTCTTAAAAACACGAAAGACAATACTAGGACTTTATTATACGCATCAACAAACAACAGCAAAAACACTAGATAAAAAAGATATAGTGGAGTGTAGAAATAAAACTCTACATTTCGTTTACGTGGATTCTTTTTTGGAATAATTCATATTTCTGTTTTAATTGGCGGATGTGGTATCTTATAGGTACAAATCGAATATTAGGTGTCCAGGAAGCAAAAATGATCAAAGAGTAAGAAACGAATTGCAATTAGTAAAATAAATTGAAATTCAAAGAGAGAATCCCTCAACATCTTTGGTAGTGTCCACGAAGTCGAGCATAACTTTCTCATTCGGACTCCAAATCAACTGGTTCCTCCGGAATTAGAAAGCTATTTCAGCTGGCTATAATTCCCGTCTAACGGCAAAATTCCAAATTCAGACTCGAACATGGTCAAAATTGGATTCCAAAAGCGATCATGAAAATACGTACTATAGTTAGAGGACACGTATGCGCACCGAGAAACGTGCACAAAAACACTCGCTAGAAAAGATACACACATAAGTATGAGTACAAAAGCATACACAAAAGTACTCACGCAAAAGTGCATTTGCAAAAAGGATTATGAAAACACAAACTACAATCCTAGGAAATTAATATAAATCACAAACATGCAGAAACACACTCGCTCAAATGGACATGCACAAACGTACATGTAAAAAAATCTGCGCAAACGTGCATTCGCAACAACGTTCTTAAAAATACGAACTACAATACTAGGACATTATTATGCATCAACAAACAACAGCAAAAACAATCGATAAAAAAGATACAGTGGAGTGTAGAAATAAAACTCTACGTTTCGTTTACGTGGATTTTTTTTTGGATTAACTCATATTTCTGTTTTAATTGGTGGTTGTGGTATCTTATAAGTACAAATCAAATATTAGGTGTCCAGGAAGCAAAAATGATCAAAGAGTAAGAAACGAGTTGCAATTAGGAAAATAAATTCAAATTAGAAGAGAGAATCCCTCAACATCTTTGGTAGTGTCCAGGAAGTCGAGCATAACTTTCTCATTCGTACTCCAAATAAACTGGTTCCTGCGGCATTAGAAATCTATTTCAGCTGGCTTCAATTCCCGTCAAACGGCAAAATTCCAAATTTGGACTCGAACAGGGTGAAAATTTGATTCCAAAAGCGATCATGCAAATACGTACTACAGTTAGAGGACACGTATGCGCACCGAGAAACGTGCACAAAAACACTCGCTAGAAAAGATACACACATAAGTATGAGTACAAAAGCATACACAAAAGTACTCACGCAAAGTGCATTTGCAAAAAGGATTATGAAAACAAAAACTACAATCCTAGGAAATTAATATAAATCACAAACATGCAGAAACACACTCGCTCAAATGGACATGCACAAACGTACATGTAAAAAAATCTGCGCAAACGTGCATTCGCAACAACGTTCTTAAAAACACGAACTACAATACTAGGACATTATTATGCATCAACTAACAACAGCAAAAACAATCGATAAAAA
This sequence comes from Erythranthe guttata, assembly GCF_000504015.1. The sequence continues at coordinate 168,350 of NW_012193202.1, forward strand.
AGATACAGTGGAGTGTAGAAATAAAACTCTACGTTTATGTTTACGTGGATTTTTTTTTGGATTAATTCATATTTCTGTTTTAATTGGTGGATGTGGTATTTAATACGTACAAATCGAAAATTGGAGTCCAGGAAGCAAAAATGATCAAAGAGTAAGAAAACAGTTGCAATTAAGAAAATAAATTCAAATTAGAAGAGAGAATCCCTCAACATCTTTGGTAGTGTCCATGAAGTCGAGCATAACTTTCTCATCCGAACTCCAAATCAACTAGTTCCGGCGGCATTAGAAAGCTATTTGGCTACTATTCCGGTCTAACGGCGAAATTCCAAATTCGGACTCGAACATGGTCAAAATTGGATTCCAAAAGCGATCATGAAAATACGTACTACAGTTCGAGGACAATGAATGTGCATCGAGAAACGTGCACAAAAACACTCGCTAGAAAAGTTACGCACATAAGTAAGAGTACAAAAGCATGCACCAACGTACTCACGCAAAAGTGCATTTGCAAAAACTACAAACTACAATCCTAGGAAATTAATACAAATCACAAACATGCACAAACACACCCGCTCAAATGCACAAACGTACATGCAAAAAAATATGCGCAAACGTGCATTCGCAACAACGTTCTTAAAAACACGAAAGACAATACTAGGACTTTATTACGCATCAACAAACAACAGCAAAAACACTAGATAAAAAAGATATAGTGGAGTGTAGAAATAAAACTCTACATTTCGTTTACGTGGATTCTTTTTTGGAATAATTCATATTTCTGTTTTAATTGGCGGATGTGGTATCTTATAGGTACAAATCGAATATTAGGTGTCCAGGAAGCAAAAATGATCAAAGAGTAAGAAACGAATTGCAATTAGTAAAATAATTTGAAATTAAAAGAGAGAATCCCTCAACATCTTTGGTAGTGTCCACGAAGTCGAGCATAACTTTCTCATTCGGACTCCAAATCAACTGGTTCCTCCGGCATAAGAAAGCTATTTCAGCTGGCTATAATTCCAGTCTAACGGCAAAATTCCAAATTCAGACTCGAACATGGTCAAAATTGGATTCCAAAAGCGATCATGAAAATACGTACTACAGTTAGAGGACACGTATGCGCACCGAGAAACGTGCACAAAAACACTCGCTAGAAAAGATACACACATAAGTATGATTACAAAAGCATACACAAAAGTACTCACGCAAAAGTGCATTTGCAAAAAGGATTATGAAAACACAAACTACAATCCTAGGAAATTAATATAAATCACAAACATGCAGAAACACACTCGCTCAAATGGACATGCACAAACGTACATGTAAAAAAATCTGCGCAAACGTGCATTCGCAACAACGTTCTTAAAAACACGAACTACAATACTAGGACATTATTATGCATCAACAAACAACAGCAAAAACAATCGATAAAAAAGATACAGTGGAGTGTAGAAATAAAACTCTACGTTTCGTTTACGTGGATTTTTTTTGGATTAACTCATATTTCTGTTTTAATTGGTGGTTGTGGTATCTTATAAGTACAAATCAAATATTAGGTGTCCAGGAAGCAAAAATGATCAAAGAGTAAGAAACGAGTTGCAATTAGGAAAATAAATTCAAATTAGAAGAGAGAATCCCTCAACATCTTTGGTAGTGTCCACGAAGTCGAGCATAACTTTCTCATTCGTACTCCAAATAAACTGGTTCCTGCGGCATTAGAAATCTATTTCAGCTGGCTTCAATTCTCGTCAAACGGCAAAATCCCAAATTCGGACTCGAACATGGTGAAAATTTGATTCCAAAAGCGATCATGCAAATACGTACTACAGTTAGAGGACATGTATGCGCACCGAGAAACGTGCACAAAAACACTCGCTAGAAAAGATACACACATAAGTATGAGTACAAAAGCATACACAAAAGTACTCACGCAAAAGTGCATTTGCAAAAAGGATTATGAAAACACAAACTACAATCCTAGGAAATTAATATAAATCACAAACATGCAGAAACACACTCGCTCAAATGGACATGCACAAACGTACATGTAAAAAAATCTGCGCAAACGTGCATTCGCAACAACGTTCTTAAAAACACGAACTACAATACTAGGACATCATTATGCATCAACAAACAACAGCAAAAACAATCGATAAAAAAGATACAGTGGAGTGTAGAAATAAAACTCTACGTTTATGTTTACGTGGATTTTTTTTTGGATTATTTCATATTTCTGTTTTAATTGGTGGATGTGGTATTTAATACGTACAAATCGAAAATTGGAGTCCAGGAAGCAAAAATGATCAAAGAGTAAGAAAACAGTTGCAATTAAGAAAATAAATTCAAATTAGAAGAGAGAATCCCTCAACATCTTTGGTAGTGTCCATGAAGTCGAGCATAACTTTCTCATCCGAACTCCAAATCAACTAGTTCCGGCGGCATTAGAAAGCTATTTGGCTACAATTTCTGTCTAACGGCGAAATTCCAAATTCGGACTCGAACATGGTCAAAATTGGATTCCAAAAGCGATCATGAAAATACTCACTACAGTTCGAGGACAATGAATGTGCATCGATAAACGTGCTCAAAAACACTCGCTAGAAAAGTTACGCACATAAGTAAGAGTACAAAAGCATGCACCAACGTACTCACGCAAAAGTGCATTTGCAAAAACTACAAACTACAATCCTAGGAAATTAATACAAATCACAAACATGCACAAACACACCCGCTCAAATGGACATGCACAAACGTACATGTAAAAAAAATGCGCAAACGTGCATTCGCAACAACGTTCTTAAAAACACGAAAGACAATACTAGGACTTTATTACGCATCAACAAACAACAGCAAAAACACTAGATAAAAAAGATATAGTGGAGTGTAGAAATAAAACTCTACATTTCGTTTACGTGGATTCTTTTTTGGAATAATTCATATTTCTGTTTTAATTGGCGGATGTGGTATCTTATAGGTACAAATCGAATATTAGGTGTCCAGGAAGCAAAAATGAGCAAAGAGTAAGAAACGAATTGCAATTAGTAAAATAAATTGAAATTAAAAGAGAGAATCCCTCAACATCTTTGGTATTGTCCACGAAGTCGAGCATAACTTTCTCATTCGGACTCCAAATCAACTGGTTCCTCCGGCATTAGAAAGCTATTTCAGCTGGCTATAATTCCCGTCTAACGGCAAAATTCCAAATTCAGACTCGAACATGGTTAAAATTGGATTCCAAAAGCGATCATGAAAATACGTACTACATTTAGAGGACATCAATGCGCATCGAGAAACGTGCACAAAAAAAAGTCTCTTAAAAAGATACGCACATAAGTAAGAGTACAAAGCATGCACAAAACTAGTCACGCAAAAGTGCATTCGCAAAAAGGATCATGAAAACACAAACTACAATCCTAGGACATTAATACAATCAACGAAAATGCACAAAAGCACTCGCTCAAATGGACATGCACAAGCGTACATGTAAAAAAACATGCGCAAAAGTGCATTCGCAGCAACGTTCTTATAAACACGAACTACAATACTAGGACTTTAATACGCATCAACAAACAACAGCAAAAGCAATAGATAAAAAAAGATAAAGTGGAGTGTAGAAATAAAACTCTACGTTTACGTTTACGTGGATTTTTTTTTGGATTAATTCATATTGCTGTTTTAATTGGTGGATTTGGTATCTTATAGGTACAAATCGAAAATTAGGTGTCCAGGAAGCTAAAATGATCAAAGAGTAAGAAAAGAGTTGCAATTAAGAAAATAAATTCAAATTAGAAGAGAGAATCCCTCAACATCTTTGGTAGTGTCCACGAAGTCGAGCATAACTTTCTCATCCGAACTCCAAATCAACTGGCTCCGGCGGCATTAGAAAGCTATTTCAGCTGGCTACAATTCCTGTCTAACGGCAAAATTACAAATTAGGACTCGAACATGGTCAAAATTGGATTCCAAAAGCGATCATGAAAATACGTACTACTGTTCGTGGACATGAATGCGCATCGAGAAACGTGCACAAAAACACTCGTTAGAAAAGTTACGCACATAAGTAAGAGTACAAGAGCATGCACAAAAGTACTCACGCAAAAGTGCATTTGCAAAAAGGATTATGAAAACACAAACTACAATCCTAGGAAATTAATATAAATCACAAACATGCACAAACACACTCGCTCAAATGGACATGCACAAACGTACATGTAAAAAAATATGCGCAAACGTGCATTCGCAACAACGTTCTTAAAAACACGAACTACAATACTAGGACTTTATTACGCATCAACAAACAACAGCAAAAACACTAGATTAAAAAGATACAATGGAGTGTAGAAATAAAACTCTACGTTTATGTTTACGTGGATTGTTTTTTGGATTAATTCATATTTTTGTTTTAATTGGTGGAGTTGGTATCTTATAGGTACAAATCGAAAATTCGAGTCCAAGAAGCAAAAATGATCAAAGAGTAAGAAAACCGTTGCAATTAAGAAAATAAATTAAAATTAGAAGAGAGAATCCCTCAACATCTTTGGTAGTGTCCACGAAGTCGAGCATAACTTTCTCATCCGAACTCCAAATCAACTGGTTCCGGCGGCATTAGAAAGCTATTTTAGCTGGCTACAATTCCTGTCTAACGGCAAAATTCCAAATTCGGACTCGAACATGGTCAAATTGGATCCTAAAAGCGATCATGAAAATACGTACTACAGTTCGAGGACATGAATGCGCATCGAGAAACGTGCACAAAAAAAATCGCTCTAAGAGTTACGCACATAAGTCAAAAGCATGCACAAAATTACTCACGCAAAAGTGGATTTGCAAAAATTATTATGAAAACACAAACTACAATCCTAGGACATTAATACAAATCACAAACATGCACAAACACACTCGCGGAAATGGACATGCAAAAACGTACATGTATAAAAATATGCGCAAACGTGCATTCGCAACAACGTTCTTAAAAACACGAACTACAATACTAGGACTTTATTATGCATCAACAAACAACAGCAAAAACACTAGATAAAAAAGATACAGTGGAGTGTAGAAATAAAACTCTACGTTTACTTTAACGTGGTTTTTTTTTGGATTAATTCGTATTTTTGCTTTAATTGGTGGATTTGGTATATTATAGGTACAAATCGAAAATTAGGTGTCCAGGAAGCTGAAATGATCAAAGAGTAAGAAACGAATTGCAATTAGTAAAATAAATTCATATTAGAAGAGAGAATCCGTCAACATCTGGGGTAGTGTCCACGAAGTCGAGCATAACATTCTCATTCGCACTCCAAATCAACTGGTTCCTCCGGCATTAGAAAGTTATTTCTGCTGGCTACAATTCCCGTCTAACGGCAAAATTCCAAATTCAGACTCGAACATGGTCAAAATTGGATTCCAAAAGCGATCATGAAAATACGTACTACAGTTAGAGGACATCAATACGCATCGAGAAACGTGCACAAAAACACTCGCTAAAGAAGATACGCACATAAGTAAGAGTACAAAGCATGCATAAACCTACTCACGCAAAAGTGCATTCGCAAAAAGGATCATGAAAACACAAACTACAATCCTAGGACATTAATACAAATCAACAAACATGCACAAAAGCACTCGCTCAAATGGACATGCACAAACGTACATGTAAAAAAACATGCGCAAACGTGCATTCGCAACAACGTTCTTAAAAACACGAACTACAATACTAGGACTTTATTACGCATCAACAAACAATAGCAAACGCAATAAATAAAAAAGATAAAGTGGAGTGCAGAAATAAAACTCTACGTTTACGTTTACGTGGATTTTTTTTTTAGATTAATTCATACTTTTGTTTTAATTGGCGGATTTGGTATCTTATAGGTACAAATCGAAAATTAGGTGTCCAGGAAGCTAAAATGATCAAAGAGTAAGAAAAGAGTTGCAATTAGGGAAATCAAATCAAATTAGAAGAGATAATCCTTCAACAGCTTTGGTAGTGTCCACGAAGTCAAGCATAACTTTCTCATATGGAATCCAATTCATCCCTCAATTCCTCCTATTCATCCCTCAATTTTGACCATGGTACAACACATGACCAAATAATTTCCTTGAGTACAACCCTTGTCTAGGTGAGCCCATGTGCATTAAGATTTTTCCTTTTTGAATTTCTTTTGGAGAGTTAAATGAAATTGCAAAGAAGTCCCTCTAGATAATTCCTAAGTTTTCCTAAATTGCAAAAAGACCACTCCTTAATCATTAAGCATGCAAGTCCCTCACAACTCTATAAATAGAACCCAAGCCTTCATCTATTTCTCATTTTTCTCTACACATTCTAAAAATCAAAATCTCTTTCTCCTCTTCTCCCAATTTTCGAAATTATAGTATAGAAAAGCCCCAAATTCTCTCTTTCAAGTGTAAAATTCTTGGCCAAAGGAGTAAGTCTTCTTCATCTTCTTTCTTTTCTTCATTTTCGAAAATTTCAAGAAACTTAAGATTCTCTTCCCCTCTTTCTAAAATTTCTTTTTCTTCTCCTTGTCAAAAGGAAAGAACACCCTCCCAATTTTCTAAGAAGATTAAGGTGAGAATTTTCGAATTCTTGCTACAAGTGCTTCAACACCAATAGTATTTTTCTTCTCTTTAATTTCTTGTTAATGTTCTTGTGGTGACCGAAAACTAAAAGAAAATAAAACTGTGTTTAATTTATGCTTTGATCATCCATGCATGTAAGAATCTAAGCTTTAAATGATATAGTCTTGGAGAAATAAGAATAATATTGTAATTTTATTTTTATGTATGTATATATAAACACTAGACCTGCGTGATCTTAAGGAAACCTCGATCCATGGTTTTCGTAAACCTGCGTGGTCGAAGAAAGTACTTGATCCATGGTTTATTTATAATCTATATGTGCTATATATATAACTATATACTGCTATGAGTATATATATATATCGACCTACGTGGTTGTAAGTGTACTCCCTTCGGGTCGAGGAAGCTTGCAATCCATGGTTTATGATCTATGAGTAATAAGATAATATACGAAGATAAAAACCGAGAACAAGATTAATAAAAATGGAATTTTGTGTGATTGAATTGTTGATAGTTCGAATATTTTGGAAAGGAAATGAAATAAATGGAAATTTTGTGCTACTTGAAAAAAAACTTCAAGTCTCTTGAGAAAGAGGGCTTGAACTTTAATTAATAAAACTTGGGGATAGTAATTATAAATAACCGAATGCTTTGAGTTGTTTTGCTATATGTGATCTACGTTATTTGCTTGAGTTGTTATGTGTCTCACTTGCTTTTGTGATTGTGTGACTACACTATGTGCCTTTGTGAAATATGTGGAAATATGTGTGCTTATGTGAAAGCTAACTTTGAATATGTGAAATGAAGAGTCTATACTAACTTCACTTGCACGTTTTTAAAGTTGGAAAATCTTGTAAAACATAGATCGAATAAGCACAGGGTATGAGGGACCGGTACCCCAAAAATGAGATGAAGAGTGTGTGGTTCGATTCCACTTATGAAACGGGTTCCAAATAAATGAAGGCTTATAGTCTATGATTTTACTTGATTTTTCAAAGGATATCCGAACGAAAAATGTTTTCTCACGCACCTAATCAAATTGCTTGAATTGAATGAAAGTATGTACTAACCTCACTTGCACGTTTTTTTTTTAAGTTGGGAAGTCTTGTAAAACATAGATCGAGTAAGCACGGGGTATGAGGGACCGGTACCCCAAAAATGAGATGAAGAGTGTGTGGTTTGATTCCACTTATGAAACGGGTTCCAAATAAATGAAGGCTTATTGTCTATGGTTTTACTTGATTTTTCCAAAGGATATCCGACTAAAGCAAATGATTTTTCTTACACGTTGTATGAGCACTTGAATGAATGTATGTGCAAAAGAATGACAACTCCCTTGTGAGGGATCTCCTCTTATTCCTTATGAAATGATGAAAGGAAGGTTTAGGAGGTAAATCGAAAAGGTCTAAGAGGTTATCCGAGAAGGTAAAGGTAAATTGGTAAAGTTCCTCAATGAAATGACGATTGAGGTAAAATCGAAATGTTTTTATTGTGTATAAGTGTAATTCGAGATGGGATATATACATATATACATATCATAAATATATGCTTGTTTGCCTATGTGTATTCGATATTTTTTTCGGAATTCTCATTCAGTCCAAAAGACTCATATAGGTGTTGAAATGCTTATATGTACTTTCAATCTCGAGCACGAGTCGTAAAGTTGGAGTCGAGTTCGAGGATCGAGGGATGTGTTCATATGGAAGGCGTGTGGATCTTGTGTGCTCTTCATTTAGCCATATGGTTTTACTTATATAGTTTAATTTTAAAGACTTTCGATACCGTCTTAATTATCTATTATCGTACTCTTCCACCCCTCGGGGGGTCTTATTAGTAAGAACATTGCATCTAATAATAATTAGGATTTTGATTTCCTCTTTTTGCCAAACTTCTATATAATGCTTGTCGGTTAATTATATGTTGTGTTCTGCCCTGTTGATTCGATAATCCGTATTAAATATACTTTCCGATTAGAATTTCATGTAATTTTACAAAGTCATAGGTCTTTCTGTTAGGGTTATTTTGGTAGGTCTTTTGCATCATTTGGACAAATCAGGAATTTATTATAAATTAATTTCCGTAACTGTGCACATGCTGAGTCATTTTAGGACATGCATCAATATATGAAGTTTTTCTTACTCAAATGAATTCATTTAAGGGCTAAATACAGTTTCCACCCTTAAAGTATAGGGGTGGTAACACTTACCGCCTTAAAGTTACAAATGTAACACCTACCCCCCTCATTAATGAATTTAAAGGTAAAACTTTGACTTTGAATGATGTGGCATTTTTTCTTCCCAAATTGTCCTTCTAGCCATTATATAAATAAGGAATATGTAATAATAAAAAATTCGGCAACTTTGCAAAAACTTAATTTTATTATTTTAATATTGTAAATTTACGAATGAAAAAAATTGAATTTTAGTTTCATTTTTTTTCTACCTTGTGTTCATTTGTAGCTAACAAATTTTAATTATGATTTTTTAGTTTATATAGTTATTTTAACGCGTATATGACTCTAATATAATCATCTCACTTTTTACTCTGAGAATCACAAAATGTATTCAAAAGGTAATAAGAAATTATAATTTAAACGTCTAAATATTTAAATATTTTTTTATTGAAATTTAAGTAACTGAAATAAATTTTCAAATCAATAATTAGTATAAACTGTACAGTTGCATATGTTTAATTATTTCTCTCAAACGGCTAATGATATTTTAAAACTGTTTTAACTGAGTAATTTCGACCCATATTAGAGTATGTGGTTAAATTTGCAAAGTATTTTCATGAAGGGTTCAAGAGATATTAATTTTCTAAGTTGATCTACCAAATCTGTCCGAAATTCCTAATCTTTACTCTTGCTAATTTCAATAATCTAGTCATGCATGTTCCTTTTGTGATGTTTGGTGAAGTGTATATGATATAGTATTATGTGGACACTCTTCCTCTGATTTTAAAAGAAAAATTTATGCGTAACTTTCTATTGGTAGAAGGTGATTTCTAAAACGAGCATTCCACACTCATTATTTTCTATAAGTCTTCCGCTAGCATATTCTAAATTACTAAGTAAGTGTAATTATAAAATGGGTGTCACACATACGTGGTATCAGAGCAACGTTCCCCGGAAACTTCCATATGAACTTAAAGATCTCCTAAAATCCTCGAATGACGACATCAACTACGAACTCGGGCAGGTATGTGTTTATGTGTGCACATTTCTTAACTAATGAGAAGTGTTTATTTGTTTAAAGTGCTAAAATGTCGGGAGCACAAACTCGAGCTCAAAACGCCGCTAACGGTCCGAACGATCAATCTCGCACCATACAAGACCTCACCGCCCTCGTCCGAGAACAAAATGAACAAATCCAACGCCTTGTTAACCTCCAAAACCAGAACCCTCCACCTCCACCAACTCAAAATACCGCACCCCAAGCCATTTACGAAAGGTTTCTAAGAATGCACCCCGCCGAATTCCATGGAGGCCCCGATCCAACCATAGCCGAAGAATGGATCAAATCCCTCGAAGTCATTTTCGACTACATGGAAATGTCCGACCGAGATCGAATCCATTGTTCTCTTTTCCTACTGAAGAACGAAGCCCGTCATTGGTGGGAAGGTACCAAAGAAGGAATCGACCTAACGAACACTACTTGGAGCGCTTTCAAAATTTTGTTCTTCGAAAAGTACTTTTCCAAAAACCTCCGAGCTCAGAAGCTAAAGGAATTTCTTGAGCTAAAGCAAGGCAACTTGTCCGTAGCCGAGTACGTAAGGCGATTCGAACAAGGATGTCTCTACGCTCCATTCATATCCCGAGACGCCGACGAAAAGGCCAACCATTTCCTTAGAGGCCTCAACCCGGTGATTCAACGAGATGTCCGCATGTCTTCCGTAACGACTTTTCGGAAAATAGTCGACAAAGCACTCGAAGCAGACCAAGCCGAGGAAGAGATCCGTCAATCTCGATCCGTTCCACCCGCCACTACTAACAAATGGAAGAGGCCCCACCCCGGACCAGGCCAAAACAAGGGGAAACGTCCAATGATTCAAAACCATGATACACCACCTGCCCGACCGATCTGCCCAAAATGTCGGAAACCTCACTTTGGACCCTGCGTTCAAGGCACCAACAATTGTTATCGCTGTGGAAAACCAGGGCACTTGATAAGGGATTGCCCACAACCCCCACCGCAAAACCGAGCCCCCGGTCGAGTGTTCGCAATGACCAAAGATCAAGCCGAAGCCGACCCTTCGATGATAGCAGGTGCATCTCCTATTTCCAAAGCACCATACCGCATGGCCCCGTTAGAACTTAAAGAGCTCAAAGACCAAATCCAAGAGCTTATCGATAAGAAGTTTGTTCGCCCTAGCTTCTCCCCTTGGGGAGCTCCCGTCCTCTTCGTAAAAAAGAAAGACGGAACCCTCCGCCTATGTATCGACTACCGAGAGCTTAACAAAGTCACGATCAAAAATAAATATCCTCTACCGAGAATCGACGACCTTTTCGACCAACTCCAAGGCTCCACGGTATACTCAAAGATCGATCTCCATTCCGGATATCACCAATTGAAAATCAAGAAAGAAGATATCCCAAAATCCGCTTTCTGAACTCGTTACGGCCATTACGAGTTTGTAGTAATGCCATTCGGTCTAACCATCGCCCCGGCCGCTTTCATGGATTTAATGAACCGAATCTTCAGGAAGTACCTCGACCAATTTGTGATCGTGTTCATCGACGACATCTTGATCTACTCCCGAAATGATGAAGAACACGAAGAACATTTGAGAATCGTGCTCCAAACCCTCCGAGAAAACCAACTTTACGCAAAATTCTCCAAATGTAAATTTTGGTTACGCCAAGTCCACTTCCTTGGGAACGTGATCTCGAAAGAAGGAATATCGGTAGATCCAAGCAAGATCGAAGCCGTTTGCAATTGGCCGACTCCCCGAAATGTTGGAGAAATCCGAAGCTTCCTCGGTCTCGCGGGTTACTATCGACGATTCGTTCCGAACTTCTCCAAAATCGCTTCTCCACTCACTCGATTGACCCGAAAGGAAACCAAGTACCAATGGACCGCCGAATGTGAGTCTAGCTTCCAAGAGCTCAAGAATCGATTAACTTCCGCCCCAATTCTTGCCTTACCCGACAAAACCGGAAACTACGTAGTCTATAGCGATGCTTCGAAGCACGGACTCGGAGCCGTCCTAATGCAAAATGGAAACGTAATTGCCTATGCCTCTCGTCAATTGAAAGACTACGAGAAAAATTACCCGACGCACGACTTGGAACTTGCCGCCGTAGTTTTCGCCCTCAAAATTTGGAGGCACTATCTCTACGGACAGAAGTGTTCGATCTTCACCGACCACAAAAGCCTAAAGTACTTCTTCACCCAAAAGGATCTTAACATGAGACAAAGACGATGGCTCGAACTGGTCAAAGATTACGATTGCAAAATACTTTACCACCCCGGTAAAGCTAATGTCGTGGCCGATGCTCTTAGCCGGAAGTCCATGTGCGCTTTGATCATTGAACCGCCACTCGAGTCGACTATCAAATCCGCCCAACTCCTGGATGATCAACTTCTAAAAACCCGAGAAAGCTTATCAGCCGGTCGAAATCCCAATTTCTCGATCTCCGATGGCGAAGTCTTAAAATTTCAAAGAAGAATTTGCGTTCCGGCAAACAAAGAGATAAAAGAATTAATTCTTGGCGAAGCTCACAAAACCCCCTACTCTTGCCACCCGGGTGAAACAAAAATGTACCAAGACTTGAAGAAATTATATTGGTGGCCCGGAATGAAGAAAGAAATAGCCAAATTTGTGTCCGAATGCCTAGTTTGTCAACAAGTCAAGACAGAGCACCAACGGCCCGGCGGACTTCTTCAACCCAACCTCATACCCGAATGGAAGTGGGAAAGAGTAACCATGGATTTCGTTCAAGGATTTCCGAAAACTCAAAAAGGTTCCGACTCAATATGGGTGATAGTTGACCGCCTAACCAAATCCGCTCACTTTCTACCGGTCAAGACAACCTTTAGTCTCGAAAAGCTAGCCGAACTTTACATCCGAGAAATTGTTCGACTCCACGGGATTCCTATATCAATCATTTCCGATCGAGACCCTCGATTCACTTCAAAATTTTGGAAAAGCTTGCACGAGGCAATGGGGACCCGTCTAGCCTTTAGTACGGCATACCATCCGCAAACCGACGGTCAATCCGAGAGAACGATCAAAACTCTCGAAGATATGATCCGAGCATGCATAATGGATTTTGGTGGTAATTGGGAAAGCCGGCTACCGCTCATCGAATTCTCGTACAATAATAGTTACCAATCATCAATCGAAATGGCGCCATACGAAGCATTGTACGGAAGAAAATGCCGATCTCCAATCCATTGGGACGAAGTCGGCGAGCGAAAATTATTGGGCCCCGAACTAGTCCAACACACCGTCGACATAATCAAAAACATCCGGGAGAAAATGAAGTCGGCCCAAGATCGCCAACAAAAGTACGCAAATAAAAGAAGACGAGACTTAGAATTCAATGTTGGCGACCACGTATTTCTAAAAGTCGCTCCACTCAAAGGAATTATGCGATTCGGAAAACGAGGGAAGCTAAACCCTCGATATATTGGACCTTTCGAAATTCTCAATCGAATTGGTACTCAAGCCTATCGCCTTGCCCTACCACCACATCTATCTCGAATACACAATGTCTTTCACGTATCCATGCTCCGAAAATACCTTCCAAACCCCGACCACGTTCTTGAATTCGAACCTATAGACTTATCCCCAAACCTATCTTTTATCGAAGAACCCATTCAAATCTTAGACCGAAAGGTTAAGAAACTCCGAAATAAAGAAATCCGCCTTATAAAAATTCTTTGGAAAAACCATTCTCCGGACGAGGCAACGTGGGAACTCGAGGATGAGATTGAGAGTCGGTACCCGGACATAATAAAGAAAGGTACAAATTTCGGGGACGAAATTTCTTTAAGGGGGGGGAGATTGTAACACCCCGCGTCTCCGATAATTTAATTTTTCATTAATTAGCATCTATTTAGTTAACGTGATTTTAACTCTTATGTGCGTTTATTTGTTTAAGATTTTATTTATGTGATAACCGGTGAAAATTCATATAGAATGCATTAGTCCGAAATAATTTTTGGACGAATTTAAATTGGTCATCTTAGTTAATTATTAATCTAGAGGTTAATTATACTCTTTTGTTTACTAGAACTTATTTGTTAGGAGAATTTTAAAATCACATATTTTCTTAAATAAAAATAGAAAATTCCTCCTATTCATCACTCAATTTTGACCATGGTACAACACATGACCAAATATTTTCCTTGAGTACAACCCTTGTCTAGGTGAGCCCATGTGCATTAAGATTTTTCCTTTTTGAATTTCTTTTGGAGAGTTAAATGAAATTGCAAAGAAGTCCCTCTAGATAATTCCTAAGTTTTCCTAAATTGCAAAAAGACCACTCCTTAATCATTAAGCATACAAGTCCCTCACAACTCTATAAATAGAATCCAAGCCTTCATCTATTTCTCATTTTTCTCTACACATTCTAAAAATCAAAATCTCTTTCTCCTCTTCTCCCAATTTTCGAAATTATAGTATAGAAAAGCCCCAAATTCTCTCTTTCAAGTGTAAAATTCTTGGCCAAAGGAGTAAGTCTTCTTCATCTTCTTTCTTTTCTTCATTTTCGAAAATTTCAAGAAACTTAAGATTCTCTTCCCCTCTTTCTAAAATTTGTTCTTCTTCTCCTTGTAGAAAGGAAAGAACACCCTCCCAATTTTCTAAGAAGATTAAGGTGAGAATTTTCGAATTCTTGCTACAAGTGCTTCAACACCAATAGTATTTTTCTTCTCTTTAATTTCTTGTTAATGTTCTTGTGGTGACCGAAAACTAAAAGAAAATAAAACTGTGTTTAATTTATGCTTTGATCATCCATGCATGTAAGAATCTAAGCTTTAAATGATATAGTCTTGGAGAAATAAGAATAATATTGTAATTTTATTTTTATGTATGTATATATATATACTAGACCTGCGTGATCTTAAGGAAACCTCGATCCATGGTTTTCGTAAACCTGCGTGGTCGAAGAAAGTACTTGATCCATGGTTTATTTATAATCTATATGTGCTATATATATAACTATATACTGCTATGAGTATATATATATATCGACCTACGTGGTTGTAAGTGTACTCCCTTCGGGTCGAGGAAGCTTGCAATCCATGGTTTATGATCTATGAGTGATAAGATAATATACGAAGATAAAAACCGAGAACAAGATTAATAAAATTGGAATTTTGTGTGATTGAATTGTTGATAGTTCGAATATTTTGGAAAGGAAATGAAATAAATGGAAATTTTGTGCTACTTGAAAGAAAACTTCAAGTCTCTTGAGAAAGAGGGCTTGAACTTTAATTAATAAAACTTGGGGATAGTAATTATAAATAACCGAATGCTTTGAGTTGTTTTGCTATATGTGATCTACGTTATTTGCTTGAGTTGTTATGTGTCTTACTTGCTTTTGTGATTGTGTGACTAAACTATGTGCCTTTGTGAAATATGTGGAAATATGTGTGCTTATGTGAAAGCTAACTTTGAATATGTGAAATGAAGAGTCTATACTAACTTCACTTGCACGTTTTTAAAGTTGGAAAATCTTGTAAAACATAGATCGAATAAGCACGGGGTATGAGGGACCGGTACCCCAAAAATGAGATGAAGAGTGTGTGGTTTGATTCCACTTATGAAACGGGTTCCAAATAAATGAAGGCTTATAGTCTATGATTTTACTTGATTTTTCAAAGGATATCCGAACGAAAAATGTTTTCTCACGCACCTAATCAAATTGCTTGAATTGAATGAAAGTATGTACTAACCTCACTTGCACGTTTTTTTTTTAAGTTGGGAAGTCTTGTAAAACATAGATCGAATAAGCATGGGGTATGAGGGACCGGTACCCCAAAAATGAGATGAAGAGTGTGTGGTTTGATTCCACTTATGAAACGGGTTCCAAATAAATGAAGGCTTATTGTCTATGGTTTTACTTGATTTTTCCAAAGGATATCCGACTAAAGCAAATGATTTTTCTTACACGTTGTATGAGCACTTGAATGAAGGTATGTGCAAAATAATGACGACTCCCTTGTGAGGGATCTCCTCTTATTCCTTATGAAATGATGAAAGGAAGGTTTAGGAGGTAAATCGAAAAGGTCTAAGAGGTTATCCGAGAAGGTAAAGGTAAATTGGTAAAGTTCCTCAATGAAATGACGATTGAGGTAAAATCGAAATGTTTTTATTGTGTATAAGTGTAATTCAAGATGGGATATATACATATATACATATCATAAATATATGCTTGTTTGCCTATGTGTATTCGATATTTTTTTCGGAATTCTCATTGAGTCCAAAAGACTCGTATAGGTGTTGAAATGCTTATAGGTACTTTCAATCCCGAGCACGAGTCGTAAAGTTGGAGTCGAGTTCGAGGATCGAGGGATGTGTTCATATGGAAGGCGTGTGGATCTTGTGTGCTCTTAATTTAGCCATATTGTTTTACTTATATAGTTTAATTTTAAAGACTTTCGATACCGTCTTAGATATCTATTATCGTACTCTTCCACCCCTCGGTGGGTCTTATTAGTAAGAACATTGCATCTAATAATAATTAGGATTTTGATTTCCTCTTTTCGCCAAACTTCTATATAATGCTTGTCGGTTAATTATATGTTGTGTTCTGCCCTGTTGATTCGATAATCCGTTTTAAATATACTTTCCGATTAGAATTGCATGTAATTTTACAAAGTCATAGGTCTTTCTGTTAGGGTTATTTTGGTAGGTCTTTTGCATCATTTGGACAAGTCAGGAATTTATTATAAATTAATTTCCGTAACTGTGCACATGCTGAGTCATTTTAGGGCATGCATCAATATATGAAGTTGTTCTTACTCAAATGAATTCATTTAACTTGGAATATGTTCCTAACTCATTTATCTACTTTCGTATAAAATTTGGTAGTTTTTAGAACAGTAGGGAATTTATAAATAATTTTCAAAGCTCCCTCTCCTGTTCTGAATTTTTAAACTGTACAGTTGCATATGTTTAATTATTTCTCTCAAACGGCTAATGATATTTTAAAACTGTTTCGTATAAAACTGTTTTCAAAGTATTGTCATTAAGGGTTCAGGAGATATTAATTTTCTAAGTTGATCTACCAAATCTGTCCGAAATTCCTAATATTTACTCTTGATAATTTCAATAATCTAGTCATGCATGTTCCTTTTGTGATATTTGGTGAAGTTTATATGATATAGTATTATGTGAACACTCTTCCTCTGATTTTAAAAGAAAAATTTATGCGTAACTTTCTATTGGTAGAAGGTGATTTCTAAAACGAGCATTCCACACTCATTATTTTCTATAAGTCTTCCTCTAGCATATTCTAAGTTACTAAGTAAGTGTAATTAGAAAATGGGTGTCACATTATAGGTACAAATCGAAAATTCGAGTCCAAGAAGCAAAAATGATCAAAGAGTAAGAAAACAGTTGCAATTAAGAAAATAAATTCAAATTAGAAGAGAGAATCCCTCAACATCTTTGGTAGTGTCCACGAAGTCGAGCATAACTTTCTCATCCGAACTCCAAATCAACTGGTTCCGTCGGCATTAGAAAGCTATTTGGCTACAATTCCTGTCTAACGGCAAAATTCCAAATTCGGACTCGAACATGGTCAAAATTGGATTCCAAAATCGATCATGAAAATACGTACTACAGTTCGAGGACAGTTAATGCGCATCGAGATACGTGCACAAAAACACTCGCTAGAAAAGTTACACACATAAGTAAGAGTACAAAAGCTTGCACAAAAGTAATCACGCCAAAGTGCATTTGCAAAAATAATTATGAAAACACAAACTACAGTTCTAGGAAATTAATACAAATCACAAACATGCACAGACACACTCACTCAAATGGACATGCACAAACGTACACGTAAAAAAATATGCGCAAAGGTGCATTCGCAACAACGTTCTTAAAAACATGAACTACAATACTAGGACTTTATTACACATCAACAAACAACATCAAAAACACCAGATAAAAAAGATACAGTGGAGTGTAGAAATAAAACTGTACGATTACGTTTACGTGGATTTTATTTTGGATTAATTCATATTTCTGTTTTAATTGGTGGATTTGGTATCTTATAGGTACAAATCGAAAATTGGAGTCCAGGAAGCAAAACTGATCAAAGAGTAAGAAAAGAGTTGCAATTAAGAAAATAAATTCAAATTAGAAGAGAGAATCCCTCAACAGCTTTGGTAGTGTCCACGATGTCGAGCAAAACTTTCTCATCCGAACTCCAAATCAACTGGTTCTGGCGTCATTGGAAAGCTATTTCAGCTGGCTAAAATTCCTGTCTAACGGCAAAATTCCAAATTCGGACTCGAACATGGTCAAAATTGGATTCCAAAAGCGACCATGAAAATACGTACTACAGTTCGAGGACATGAATGCGCATCGAGAAATGTGCACAAAAAAACTCGCTAGAAAAGTTATGCACATAAGTAACAGTACAAAAGCATGCACAAAAGTACTCATGCAAACGTGCATTTGCAAAAATGATTATGAAAACACAAACTACAATACTAGGACATTAATACAAATCACAAACATGCACAAATACACTCGCTCAAATGGACATGCACAAATGTATATTAAAACAAATATGCGCAAACGTGCATTTGAAACAACGTTCTTAAAAACACGAACTACAATACTAGGACTTTATTACGCATCAACAAACAACAGCAAAAACAATCAATAAAAAACTTACAGTGGAGTCTAGAAATAAAACGCTACGTTTCGTTTACGTGGATTTTTTTTTGGATTAATTCATATTTCTGTTTTAATTGGTGGATGTGGTATCTAATAGGTACAAATCGAAAATTGGAGTCAAGGAAGCAATAATGATCAAAGAGTAAGAAAAGCGTTGCAATTAGCAAAACAAATTCAAATTAGAAGAGAGAATCCCTCAACATCTTTGGTAGTGTCCACGAAGTCGAGCATAACTTTCTCACGCAAACACACTCGCTCAAATGGACATGCACAAACGTACATGTAAAAAAAAATGCGCAAACGTGCATTCGCAACAACGTTCTTAAAAATACGAACTACAATACTAGGACTTTATTACGCATCAACAAACAACCACAAAAACACTAGATAAAAAAGATACAGTGGAGTGTATAAATAAAACTCTACATTTCGTTTTCGGGGATTCTTTTTTGGATTAATTCATATTTCTGTTTTAATTGGTGGAGGTGGTATCTTATAGGTACAAATCGAAAAATAAGTGTCCAGGAAGCAAAAATGATCAAAGAGTAAGAAAGGAATTGCAATTAGGAAAATAAATTCAAATTAGAAGAGAGAATCCCTCAACATCTTTAGTAGTGTCCACGAAATCGAGCATACCTTTCTCATTCGGACTCCAAATGAACTGGTTCCTCCGGCATTAGAAAGCTATTTCAGCTAGCTACAATTCCTGTCTAACGGTAAAATTCCAAATTCAGACTCGAACATGGTCAAAATTGGATTCCAAAAGCGATCATGAAAATACGTACTACATTTAGAGGACATCAATGCGCATCGTGAAACGTGCACAAAAAAACTAAGCATAAAAAAGATACGCACATAAGTAAGAGTACGAAGCCTGCATAAAACTACTCATGCAAAAGTGCATTCGCAAAAAGGATCATGAAAACACAAACTACAATCCTAGGACATTAATACAAATCCACAAACATGCACAAAAGCACGCGCTCAAATGGACATGCACAAACGTACATGTAAAAAAACATGCGCAAAAGTGCATTCGCAACAACGTTCTTAAAAACACGAACTACAATACTAGAACTTTAATACGCATCAACAAACAACAGCAAAAACACTAGATAAAAAACATAAAGTGGAGTGTAGAAATAAAACTCTACGTTCACGTTTAAGTTTACGTGGATTTTTTTTTGGATTAATTCATATGTCTGTTTTAATTGGTGGATTTGGTATCTTATAGGTACAAATCGAAAATTCTTGTCCAAGAAGCAAAAATGATCAAAGACTAAGCAAACAGTTGCAATTAAGAAAATAAATTCAAATTAGAAGAGAGAATCCCTTAACTTCTTTGGTAGTGTCCACGAAGTCGAGCATAACTTTCTCATCCGAACTCCAAATCAACTGGTTCCGGCGGCATTAGAAAGCTATTTGGCTACAATTCCTGTATAAGGGCAAAATTCAAAATTCGGACTCGAACATGGTCAAAATTGGATTCCAAAAGCGATCATGAAAATACGTACTACAGTTCGAGGACAGTTAATGCGCATCGAGATACGTGCACAAAAACACTCGCTAGAAAAGTTACACACATAAGTAAGAGTACAAAAGCTTGCACAAAAGTAATCACGCCAAAGTGCATTTGCAAAAATAATTATGAAAACACAAACTACAATTCTAGGAAATTAATACAAATCACAAACATGCACAGACACACTCACTCAAATGGACATGCACAAACGTACACGTAAAAAAATATGCGCAAAGGTGCATTCGCAACAGCGTTCTTAAAAACATGAACTACAATACTAGGACTTTATTACACATCAACAAACAACATCAAAAACACCAGATAAAAAAGATACAGTGGAGTGTAGAAATAAAACTGTACGATTACGTTTACGTGGATTTTATTTTGGATTAATTCATATTTCTGTTTTAATTTGTGGATTTGGTATCTTATAGGTACAAATCGAAAATTGGAGTCCATGAAGCAAAACTGATCAAAGAGTAAGAAAAGAGTTGCAATTAAGAAAATAAATTCAAATTAGAAGAGAGAATCCCTCAACAGCTTTGGTAGTGTCCACGATGTCGAGCAAAACTTTCTCATCCGAACTCCAAATCAACTGGTTCTGGCGGCATTGGAAAGCTATTTCAGCTGGCTAAAATTCCTGTCTAACGGCAAAATTCCAAATTCGGACTCGAACATGGTCAAAATTGGATTCCAAAAGCGACCATGAAAATACGTACTACAGTTCGAGGACATGAATGCGCATCGAGAAACGTGCACAAAAAAACTCGCTAGAAAAGTTATGCACATAAGTAACAGTACAAAAGCATGCACAAAAGTACTCATGCAAACGTGCATTTGCAAAAATGATTATGAAAACACAAACTACAATCCTAGGACATTAATACAAATCACAAACATGCACAAATACACTCGCTCAAATGGACATGCACAAATGTATATTAAAACAAATATGCGCAAACGTGCATTTGAAACAACGTTCTTAAAAACACGAACTACAATACTAGGACTTTATTACACATCAACAAACAACAGCAAAAACAATCGATAAAAAACTTACAGTGGAGTCTAGAAATAAAACGCTACGTTTCGTTTACGTGGATTTTTTTTTGGATTAATTCATATTTCTGTTTTAATTGGTGGATGTGGTATCTAATAGGTACAAATCGAAAATTGGAGTCAAGGAAGCAATAATGATCAAAGAGTAAGAAAAGCGTTGCAATTAGCAAAACAAATTCAAATTAGAAGAGAGAATCCCTCAACATCTTTGGTAGTGTCCACGAAGTCGAGCATAACTTTCTCACGCAAACACACTCGCTCAAATGGACATGCACAAACGTACATGTAAAAAAACATGCGCAAACGTGCATTCGCAACAACGTTCTTAAAAATACGAACTACAATACTAGGACTTTATTACGCATCAACAAACAACCACAAAAACACTAGATAAAAAAGATACAGTGGAGTGTATAAATAAAACTCTACATTTCGTTTACGTGGATTTTTTTTTGGATTAATTCATATTTCTATCTTATAGGTACAAATCGAAAAATAAGTGTCCAGGAAGCAAAAATGATCAAAGAGTAAGAAACGAATTGCAATTAGGAAAATAAATTCAAATTAGAAGAGAGAATCCCTCAACATCTTTGGTAATGTCCACGAAATCGAGCATAACTTTCTCATTCGGACTCCAAATCAACTGGTTCTTGCGGCATTGGAAAGCTATTTTAGCTGGCCACAATTCCCGTCTAACGGCAAAATTCCAAATTCGGACTCGAACATGGTCAAAATTGGATTCCAAAAGCGATCATGAAAATACGTACTACAGTTAGAGGACATCAATGCGCATCGAGAAACGTGCACAAAAACAATCGCTAAAAAAGATACGCACATAAGGAAGAGTACAAAGCATGCATAAAACTACTCACGCAAAAGTGCATTCGCAAAAAGGATCATGAAAACACAAACTACAATCCTAGGACATTAATACAAATCACCAAACATGCACAAAAGCACTCGCTCAAATGGACATGCACAAACGTACATGTAAAAAAACATGCCCAAAAGTGCATTCGCAACAACGTTCTTAAAAACACGAACTACAATACTAGGACTTTAATACGCATCAACAAACAACAGCAAAAGCAATAGATAAAAAAGATAAAGTGGAGTGTAGAAATAAAACTCTACGTTTACGTTTACGTGTATTTTTTTTTGGATTAATTCATATTTCTGTTTTAATTGGTGGATTTGGTATCTTATAGGTACAAATCGAAACTTAGGTGTCCTGAAAGCTAAAATGATCAAAGAGTAAGAAAAGTGTTGCAATTAGGAAAATCAAATCAAATTAGAAGAATCCCTCAAAATCTTTGGTAGTGTCCAAGAAGTCGAGCATAACTTTCTCATATGAACTCCAAATCAACTGGTTCCGGCGGCATTAGAAAGCTATTTCAGCTGGCTACAATTCTTGTCTAACGGCAAAATTCTAAATTCGGACTCGAACATGGTCAAAATTGGATTCCAAAAGCGATCATGAAAATACGTACTACAGTTCGAGGACATGAATGCGCATCGAGAAACGTGCACAAAAACATTCGCTAGAAAAGTTACGCACATAAGTAAGAGTACAAAAGCATGCAGAAAAGTACTCACGCAAAAGTGCATTTGCAAAAATGATTATGAAAACACAAACAACAATCCTAGGACATTAATTCAAATCACAAACATGCACAAACACACTCGCTCATATGGACATGCACAAACGTACATGTAAAAAAATATTCGCAAACGTGCATTCGCAACAACTTTCTTAAAAACACGAACTACAATACTAGGACTTTATTGCGCATCAACAAACAACAACAAAAACAATAGATAAAAAAGATACAGTGGAGTGTATAAATAAAACTCTACATTTCGTTTACGTGGATTTGTTTTTGGATTAATTCATATGTCTGTTTTAATTGGTGGATGTGGTATCTAATAGGTACAAATCGAGAATTGGAGTACAAGAAGAAAAAATGATCAAAGAGTAAGAAAATGGTTGCAATTAGGAAAATAAATTCAAATTAGAAGAGAGAATCCTTCAACATCTTTGGTAGTGTCCACGACGTCGAGCATAACTTTCTCACGCAAACACACTCGCTTAAATGGACATGCACAAACGCACATGTAAAAAAACATGCGCAAACGTGCATTCGCAACAATGTTCTTAAAAACACGAACTACAATACTAGGACTTTATTACGCATCAACAAACAACAGCAAAAACACTAGATAAAAAAGATACAGTGGAGTGTAGAAATAAAACTCTACGTTTACGTTTACGTGGATTTTTTTTGGATTAATTCATATGTCTGTTTTAATTGGTGGATTTGGTATCTTATAGGTACAAATCGAAACCTAGGTGTCCAGGAAGCAAAAATGATCAAAGAGTAAGAAAAGAGTTGCAATTAAGAAAATAAATTCAAATTAGAAGGGAGAATCCCTCAACAGCTTTGGTAGTGTCCACGATGTCGAGCAACACTTTCCCATCCGGACTCCAAATCAACTGGTTCCGGCGGCATTAGAAAGCTTATTCAGTTGGCTACAATTCCTTTCTAACGGCAAAATTCCAAATTCGGACTCGAACATGGTCAAAATTGGATTCCAAAACCGATCATGAAAATACGTACTACAGTTCGAGGACATAAATGCGCATCGAGAAACGTGCACAAAAAAACTCGCTAGAAAAGTTACGCACATAAGTAAGAGTACAAAAGCATGCACAAAAGTACTCATGCAAACGTGCATTTGCAAAAATGAGTACGAAAACACAAACTACAATCCTAGGACATTAATACAAATCACAAACATGCACAAACACACTCGCTCAAATGGACATGCACAAACGTATATGTAAACAAATATGCGCAAACGTGCATTCGAAACAACGTTCTTAAAAACACGAACTACAATACTAGGACTTTATTACGCATCAACAAACAACAGCAAAAACAATCGATAAAAAACTTACAGTGGAGTCTAGAAATAAAACTCTACGTTTCGTTTACGTGGATTTTTTTTTGGATTAATTCATATTTCTGTTTTAATTGGTGGATGTGGTATCTAATAGGTACAAATCGAAAATTGGAGTCCAGGAAGCAAAACTGATCAAAGAGTAAGAAAAGCGTTGCAATTAGCAAAATAAATTCAAATTTGAAGAGAGAATCCCGCAACATCTTTGGTAGTGTCCACGATGTCGAGCATAACTTTCTCATCCGTACTCCAAATCAACTGGTTCCGGCGGCATTAGAAAGCTATTTCACTTGGCAACAGTTCCTATCTAACGGTAAAATTCCAAATTCGGATTCAAACATGGTCAAAATTTGATTCCAAAAGCGATCATGAAACAACGTACTTCAGTTCGAAGACATGAATGCGCATCGAGAAATGTGAACAAAAACACTCACCAGAAACGTTACGCACATAAGTAAGAGTACAAAATCATGCACAAAAGTACTCACGCAAAAGTGCATTTGCAAAAATGATTATGAAAACACAAACTACAATCCTAGGAAATTAATACAAATCACAAACATGCACAAACACACTCACTCAAGTGGACATGCACAAACGTACATGTAAAAATATATGCGCAAAGGTGCATTCGCAACAACGTTCTTAAAAACACGAACTACAATACTAGGACTTTATTACGCATCAACAAACAACAGCAAAAGCAATAAATAAAAAAGATAAAGGGGAGTGTAGAAATACAACTCTACGTTTACGTTTACGTGGATTTTTTTTTCGGATTAATTCATATTTGTGTTTTAATTGGTGGATTTGGTATCTTATAGGTACAAATCGAAAATTAGGTGTCCAGGAAGCTAAAATGATCAAAGAGTAAGAAAAGAGTTGCAATTAGGAAAATCAAATCAAATTAGAAGAGAGAATCCCTCAACAGCATTGGTAGTGTCCACGAAGGCGAGCATAACTTTCTCATCCGTACTCCAAATCAACTGGTTCCGGCGGCATTAGAAAGCTATTTCAGCTGGCTACCATTCGTGTCTAACGGCAAAATTCCAAATTCGGACTCGAACATGGTCAAAATTGGATTCCAAAAGCGATCATGAAAGTACGTACTGCAGTTCGAGGACATGAATGCGCATCGAGAAACGTGCACAAAAATACTCGCTAGAAAAGTTACGCACATAAGTAAGAGTACAAAAGCATGCACAAAAGTACTCACGCAAAAGCGCATTTGCAAAAATGATAATGAAAACACAAACTACAATCCTAGGACATTAATACAAATCACAAACATGCACAAACACACTCGTTCAAATGGACATGCACAAACGTACATGTAAAAAAATTTGCGCAAACGTGCATTCGCAACAACGTTCTTAAAAACACGAACTACAATACTAGGACTTTATTAAGCATCAACAAACAACAGCAAAAACAATCGATAAAAAAGATACAGTGGAGTGTAGAAATAAAACTCTACGTTTCGTTTACGTGGATTTTTTTGGATTAATTCATATTTCTGTTTTAATTGGGGGCTGTGGTATCTAATAGGTACAAATCGAAAATTGGAGTCCAGGAAGCAAAAATGATCAAAGAGTAAGAAAAGCGTTGCAATTAGGAAAATAAATTCAAATTAGAAGAGAGAATCCCTCAACATCTTTGGTAGTTTCCATGAAGTCGAGAATAACTTTCTCACGCAAACACACTCGCTCAAATGGACATGCACAAACGTACATGTAAAAAAACATGCGCAAACGTGCATTCGCAACAACGGTCTTAAAAACACGAACTACAATACTAGGACTTTATTACGCATCAACAAACAACAGCAAAAACACTAGTTAAAAAAGATACAGTGGAGTGTAGAAATAAAACTCTACGTTTACGTTTACGTGGATTTTTTTTTGGATTAATTCATATATCTACTTTAATTGGTGGATTTGGTATCTTATAGGTACAAATCGAAAATTAGGTGTCCAGGAAGCAAAAATGATCAAAGAGTAAGAAAAGAGTTGCAATTAGGAAAATCAAATCAAATTAGAAGAGAGAATCCATCAACATCTTTGGTAGTGTCCACAAAGTCGAGCATAACTTTCTCATCTGGACTCCAAATCAACTGGTTCCGGCGGCATTAGAAAGCTATTTCTGCTGGCTACAATACCTGTGTAAAGGAAATATTCCAAATTCGGACTCGAACATGGTCAAAATTGGATTCGAAAAGCGATCATGAAAATATGTACTACAGTTCGAGGACATGAATGCGCATCGAGAAACGTGCACAAAAACACTCGCTAGAAAAATTACGCACATAAGTAAGAGTACAAATGTAACACACCACATTTTCGAAACCCTAATCCCTAACCAAAATTCCATAACCCGGAAATTCTCACGTAGGAATTTTTAGGAATTTATTTACCTTATTAAATTAATTTCTCCAAGTGCCTTATTTGCTTAGACTATTAATCCTTATATGCCGATTTGATTTTATGCCTTACGTGTTAGGAATTTATTGAATAATTATGTGTCAACTTTATTTCGATAATTATGTGCTTAAGTAGATTTATTATTGGTAATTATGTGTTAGATTAATTTATGTGACTTATGTGTTATAGTTAATTAATTTTGTGGCATTTTTTTCCTCTAAGTGTTTTATAATACATTATATAATACATGCATGCACATATACATATATGTTTATACATATATAGCTATATGCCTATGCATGCTAGACCTACACAAGTGAAATACATATTTAAATATACATGTGTGTGTGGGTGTTTTCGGATATGTGTGTGTGTGTGAGTTAATTAGTAATTTTATTAATTAAGAAATAAATTAGAAAAGATGCATGCTTGTCCACTTGGCAAAGAGTGAGGAGTTACACTAATCCTACACTCAAGCATGCTAAGTAATCTCAAGAGACACCCATCTATCTTCATCATTTGACACCTACACTCCCACTTGTCTTCTCTTCACCATCACCACCGAAGCACCACCTCCTCCATCGGCCAACACCTCAAAATTCTTCAAGAAAAAAATAGAGAAATCAAAATGCAAATCCCCTATATAAGCTTCACCCTTGAATATGCCAAGAACACCATCAAAAACACTTGCCCTCTTACGGGAGAATTAAACTCCTCCCAACTTAATATCAAAGCTCTTACCTTCTCCATTCAAATAGCTTGGTTCAATCTTGGAGCCACTTCTTGAAAGAGGTAACATTGTATCCTCGTGTTCTTCATTTTCTTCATCCTCCTTTCTCTCTCTAAAAACCCTCTTTTCTTTTGAAGGTTTTTCTTTCTTCGGCCAAACACTCTTGATAGGTAAGAAATCTCGAATTTCTTGCTGCAATCGAAGGGTATCATAGTATGGAAAAGGATTTTTGAAATTACCTAAAAGATTTCTTCACTTTTCGAAAAATTAGGGCTTTTTGTGTAAAATCTGAAATCTTGTGCTAATCTTGTTATTTGTGTTCTTGCATGTCTAACCCATGTTATAATCTGTGAATCTAAGAATTTTATGTTTAATGGTTTAATATTTCGATATTTTTGGAATTTTGGAAAAATAAAATGAGTTTTCAAGATTTTTGGGGTTGCAGTGTAGATCTATGAATCTTTAGGGCTAATCTGCAATTTCTTGAAATTTCAGCATGAAAAATGTTTTCACCTTTAAAATCTCAGTAGGAGAAAGTGGAATTTTGTTATTTTCTATTTGGCCATAGTTTGGGATTAATATTTGTTGGAAAAATCATTTTTAGCTTCAAACACTACTTGCCGAGTATTTTAATTTTTATAAATCTGATTTTTTTGGAAACTGCGAATTCTTTTTGCATCTGTTCATTTAGTCAGTTAGGTAGCATATAATTAAATTTTAGAATTTTTAGATGTTGTTTGCTATTATTTCGAAATATTGCTTGTGCATGTGTCATAAATAGAACTTTTGTGTTTTAATCATTATGTCTTGAGTATTAATTGTGAGAATGAGAATTGATGGTTAAAAATCTGCAGCTGAACTATGTTAAGGGGCTGTAAGAATTTTAATTTCATTTAATGAATAAAAGTGGGAGAAATCCCATTAATGAAAAGATAAGAATGTTGGTGCTTTAAGAGCATGGTTTGCTAATTAAATGCTAATTAAAGTGTGTTTTGGAGGCTGCATGTTATGTGTGTGTATGTGTGCCGTGTGTGTGTGTATGTGCTGCTGTGTGTGTGTGTTTTATATAAATACATAATATGATAATAATGTGAATTATGTGATATGCTTAAATGGCTATATGTATATGTGTGTATGATATGTGTGTGATTGCCGTGTGTATGTGAGTATTATGTGGATAATTGAATTTTATTTGTATGCTCGTTGATTGATATTTGTGATGTCGTAAACGGTCATCTTTGTATTAGAGTCTCATTCGTCTCATGGTCTTGCATAAAAAGAGATTTCATTTTTACGAAAGGAAAGGTTAATGGAATGCTTGGGTTGGATAAGTCGGGATACGGGGGGCCGGTATTCCAACCATAGTTACTATAGATAAAGGGGTGGTTTGATTCCAACAAAAGAACGGGCTCAGAATAATATGCTTATCATCCAAGTAAAGAAGTTAATTTTTCACGGATCCGAACAACAGAAAATGTTTTCATTCATGCATTTGCACGGAAAGGGTAAATTGGTAATTTTCAGCATTTGAGTCGATGAAAAAGGTAATTCGGTAATTTTCAGCATTTGAGTCGATTTATGTGCTTAAATGAGATTGAGTGTTTGTGTTTGTTTGCCGACGAATGGTAAGATGTGATGCTTATGTGTATATACTAATATAAGTACGTAAAACCATATTTTAAAACCTCGTTATCCATTCGGATTTCTTACTGGGCTTAATAGCTCATATAGATACTTCTTTGATTGCAGGTAGTAGTAGGAATCCCTCAACGGAATGGACCGAGTAGTGGATCGGAGTCTTGGCCGGAGGTTTTTGGATGGTCGTACGAGGGGTCTATAAATTATGCTTACATTATTTTGGTGATGTAAACTATAGATAATTTCCGTATTTTCGTTTTCTTTAAACTCTAATATTTCCTCGCTAGGGGAATTAAACTCTTACCCTAGTACGGGCCTTATTTTGATATTAATATAGTTGGTCCGCTTATTTTGATAATTGCATTTCTTACCCGGAAATCCCTATTCACCAAATAGCCTTAAACTCTGATTTCCTTTCGAACCAAAAGTGAAACCGATAGTTAGATAAATGTAGCACTCGAATAATAATCTCCCTTTTTAAGTTATTTCTAAAACGAAAAATTTAAACGACCAAAATAACCCTAAGGATTTTTCGAAATTCTTAAGGTTTTCCAAGGTTTTCAAATGACCCAAAAAGATATTTTTAGAAATTACATTTTGGTCCTACTCGAAAGTTTTAAAATTACAAAGAGATCCTTTTTTGCTTCCGCTATCTAAAGTTTTCCGATAAACCGGTTCGATTTATCGCCCGACCCGAAGGGGGTGCTACAGAGAGTGGTATCAGAGCATTGTTTATAGAAAACTCGTACGAACCAAAAGCCGGGCTTAAAGACTTACGAGACACGATGACTCGTCCATTCGGTAATGTTATGTGTATTATGTGTTTTATTTATTTATGTGCTTTAATTATAAATTACATGATAGGTTATAGAAATTATGGCAAGACGAGTCACCCGGAATTCTCAAGGCACTCCCACCAATGAACCAACCGACCTTAACAAAACCATTCATAACCTCTCGAACCTTATTCGAGAACAAGCCCAAAACCACCAAAGACAAATTGATCAATTCTCCGACGAAACCATCCTCCTCCGCCTCCTCCTCAAGCAGCACCTCATGCCATTTACGAACGATTTCTCAAAATGAACCCCTTCGATTTTCATGGTGGAACCGATCCGACAATAGCCGAAGAATGGGTCAAATCCCTAGAGGTGATCTACGACTACATGCAAATGACCGATCCTGATCGTGTGCATTGCGCTCTATTCCTACTCCGAAACGAGGCTCGTCACTGGTGGGAAGGAGCCAAGGAAGGAGTCGACCTCGACACTATACAATGGACCGACTTCAAACTACAATTCTTCGAAAAATATTTCTCCAAAGACGTACGTGCCCACAAACTGAAGGAATTTCTAGAACTTCGTCAAGGTGAATTACCAATGCTCGAGTACATCCGTCGCTTCGAACGTGGCTGTCTCTACGCCCCATTCATCGCTCGAGACCCTGAAGAGAAAAAGAATCACTTCATCCGTGGCCTACAACCTGAAATCCGACGAGATATCCGTATGTCTGACGCCTCGAATTTCAGACAACTAGTGGACAAAGCCCTGATGGCAGCCCAAGACGAAAAGGAAATCCAACAGAACCGCCGATCCCAAGGCATGAGTCAACGCCCATGGAAGAAACCTAACGTCGGCAACCACAAATTCAAGGGAAACCGAGGCCAACCATCGAATCAATCTGGACACCCACAGCCTCCCAAACCAATTTGCTCACAATGCGGGAAAGCACACTTTGGAGCTTGTGTACAAGGGACGAACACGTGTTTCAGATGTAGGAAGACCGGACACATGGCAAGAGATTGTCCGAACGCTCAGAATCGTGCTCAAGGACGTGTGTTTGATATGACAAAGGAGCAGATTGAGCAAGATCCCTCAATGATAGCAGGTACTATATACATTTTCGACGAACCTGTCTATGCCTTAATTGATTCCGGTTCTACTCACTCATTCATATCGGAGAATATAATTAGAAGCCTTAAGATCGAACCTAGTCAGTTGAGTCACGAATATAGTATACTTATTCCCTCTGGCGAAGAAATGATCTCAAACCTAGTAGTGACCAACTGTTCAATCCGAGTTCATTCCCAACCTATGAATTTCGACCTCATCGTCCTACCGATCCGCAATTTTAATATTATTCTAGGAATGGATTGGTTAACCTAATACAAAGCCCAAATTGACTGTGCCCCGAAAACAGTTATTTTTCCTCTACCAAACGGCCAAATCCTAAAATTCCAAAGCCAAGCCAAAACTTCGATTCCAATTATCTCGGCCATAAAAGCCGTCAAACTCATTCATAAAGGGAATTTCGGCTATCTAGTAGATGTCGTGAATCCCGAACCCGACGTCAAACCTCAATTGTCCGATGTCCGAACAGTACAAGAATTTCCCGACGTATTTCCCGACGACATTCCCGGACTTCCACCCGACCGAGAAATAGAATTCGAAATCGATCTAATTCCCGGAGCCGCGCCAATTTCTAAAGCCTCATATCGCATGGCCCCGCTCGAATTGAAAGAACTGAAAGATCAGATCCAAGAGCTACTCGACAAAGGTTACGTTCGACCTAGTCACTCACCATGGGGAGCCCCAGTGTTGTTTGTCAAGAAGAAAGACGGATCCATTCGTCTTTGTATCGATTACCGAGAGCTCAATAAAATCACTATCAAGAATAAGTACCCTCTTCCCCGAATTGATGATCTATTCGACCAACTCCAAGGTTCTTCTGTCTTTTCCAAGATTGATCTTCGATCCGGATATCACCAACTTAAGATCAAAGAATCCGACATTCCGAAAACCACATTTCGAACGAGATACGGCCACTACGAATTCATTGTCATGCCTTTCGCTCTAACTAATGCCCCTGCCGCATTCATGGATCTCATGAACCGAGTCTTTCATCCGTATCTAGACCAATTCGTAATCGTCTTCATCGACGACATTCTCATTTACTCCAAGAACGAAGAAGATCATTCCTCTCACCTCCGCACCGTCCTCCAAACCCTTCGATCTCATCAGTTGTACGCCAAATTCAGCAAATGCGAATTCTGGCTATCAAGTGTCTCTTTTCTTGGCCACATCGTCTCAGCAAGTGGAATCTCCGTCGATCCCAGCAAGATAGAAGAAGTTTCCAACTGGTCAATTCCGAAGAATGCAAAGGAGATTAGGAGTTTCCTCGGTCTAGCCGGTTACTACCGAAAATTCGTACAAGATTTCTCGAAAATCGCATCGCCACTCACTCGACTCACTCAAAAGGACGTCAAATATCAATGGACCCCAGAATGCGACGCTAGCTTCACCGAACTCAAGAATCGACTCACCTCTGCCCCAATTCTAGCACTACCGGAAAGAACTGGAGAATTTATAGTCTACAGCGACGCCTCGAAGCTAGGGTTAGGAGCCGTACTCATGCAGAATGGAAAAGTTATAGCCTACGCCTCTCGACAACTCAAGGAGTACGAACGGAACTACCCGACCCATGATCTCGAACTAGCCGCCGTCGTCTTCGCACTCAAAATATGGCGACACTACCTTTACGGCGAAAAGTGCACCATCTACACCGATCACAAGAGCCTTAAGTACTTTTTCACCCAAAAGGAATTAAATATGCGGCAAAGAAGATGGCTCGAACTAGTCAAGGACTACGACTGCGAAATACTCTATCACCCGGGTAAAGCAAATGTCGTGGCAGACGCTCTTAGCCGCAAATCGATCAACGCCCTCGTTGTTCAGCCAAATCTGACAGAAGCAATCAAGACCGCTCAACAAGCTGATCCCCAAGTCCTTAAAGTTCGCGACAACCTCGAATCCAATCCGAATTTCCGAATCTCCGAAGAAGGAATTGTCCGATTCCAAAGTCGCCTCTATATACCTAACGACCCCAAGATTTGCCGACTTATCCTAACGGAAGCCCATCAGACTGTGTACACTTGCCATCCCGGAGCAACCAAGATGTACCAAGATCTGAAGAAACTCTACTGGTGGCCCGGAATGAAAAGAGAGATTGCCCAATTCGTCGCCGAATGTCTAGTTTGCCAGCAAGTCAAAGCAGAACACCAAAGACCCGGAGGCCTATTGCAGTCCAATCTGATTCCAGAATGGAAGTGGGAAGCTGTCACTATGTATTTCGTCCAAGGGTTTCCAAAGACCCAAAGAGGATCCGACGCCATTTGGGTAATTGTCGACCGATTAACCAAGTCCGCTCATTTTCTCCCTATCCGAATGACCTTTAGCGTAGAGAAACTAGCGGAGCTATACGTCCGAGAAATTGTCCGACTCCACGGTGTTCCAGTCTCTATCATTTCCGACCGAGACCCTCGATTCACGTCTAAATTCTGGAAAAGCTTACACGGAGCCCTCGGAACTCGCCTCAATTTTAGTACCGCGTTTCACCCGCAAACCGACGGTCAATCCGAACGAACCATCAAAACCCTAGAAGATCTACTCCGCACTTGTATTCTCGATTTCGGAGGAAATTGGGAATCGCGACTTCCACTAATCGAATTCGCCTACAACAATAGCTTCCAATCATCTATCGGAATGGCACCATACGAAGCTCTCTACGGTCGCAAGTGCCGATCTCCACTCCATTGGGATGAAATTGGGGAAAGAAAATTCCTCGGCCCAGAGCTAGTCCAACAAACCGTCGAAATAATTCAGAACATTCGAGAGAGAATGCGTACCGCCCAAAGTCGACAGCAAAGTTACGCCAATTCTCGAAGAAGAGATTTAGAATTCGAAGTTGGAGACTCCGTATTCCTTAAAGTGGCACCTTTCAAAGGAATAATACGATTTGGAAAAAGGGGAAAGTTAGCACCTCGTTTTATCGGACCATTTGAGATTCTCGAGAAAATCGGCACCCGAGCCTATCGTCTGGCCCTACCACCTAACCTATCCAATTTCCACAACGTATTCCACGTATCCATGCTTCGTAAATATATTCGTAGCCCAGACCATGTTCTAAAACCCGAACCTATCGAATTAACCCCCAACCTAACCTACGAAGAAAAACCCTCCCAAATCCTCGAATACAAAACCAAAACCCTACGTAACCGAGACTTTCGCTTAGTTAAAGTCTTATGGCATAATCATACCTTAGAAGAAGCCACGTGGGAACGCGAAGAGGAAATGCGTAAACGCTTTCCGGAATTATTCAGGTCAGGTAACAATTTTGGGGACAAAATTATTTTACGGGGGGAAGATTGTAACACCCCACATTTTCGAAACCCTAATCCCTAACCAAAATTCCATAACCCGGAAATTCTCACGTAGGAATTTTTAGGAATTTATTTACCTTATTAAATTAATTTCTCCAAGTGCCTTATGTGCTTAGACTATTAATCCTTATATGCCGATTTGATTTTATGCCTTACGTGCTAGGAATTTATTGAATAATTATGTGCCAACTTTATTTCGATAATTATGTGCTTAAGTAGATTTATTATTGGTAATTATGTGTTAGATTAATTTATGTGACTTATGTGTTATAGTTAATTAATTTTGTGGCATTTTTTTCCTCTAAGTGTTTTATAATACATTATATAATACATGCATGCACATATACATATATGTTTATACATATATAGCTATATGCCTATGCATGCTAGACCTACACAAGTGAAATACATATTTAAATATACATGTGTGTGGGTGTTTTCGGATATGTGTGTGTGTGTGAGTTAATTAGAAATTTTATTAATTAAGAAATAAATTAGAAAAGATGCATGCTTGTCCACTTGGCAAAGAGTGAGGAGTTACACTAATCCTACACTCAAGCATGCTAAGTAATCTCAAGAGACACCCATCTATCTTCATCATTTGACACCTACACTCCCACTTGTCTTCTCTTCACCATCACCACCGAAGCACCACCTCCTCCATCGGCCAACACCTCAAAATTCTTCAAGAAAAAAATAGAGAAATCAAAATGCAAATCCCCTATATAAGCTTCACCCTTGAATATGCCAAGAACACCATCAAAAACACTTGCCCTCTTACGGGAGAATTAAACTCCTCCCAACTTAATATCAAAGCTCTTACCTTCTCCATTCAACTAGCTTGGTTCAATCTTGGAGCCACTTCTTGAAGGAGGTAACATTGTATCCTTGTGTTCTTCATTTTCTTCATCCTCCTTTCTCTCTCTAAAAACCCTCTTTTCTTTTGAAGGTTTTTCTTTCTTCAGCCAAACACTCTTGATAGGTAAGAAATCTCAAATTTCTTGCTGCAATCGAAGGGTATCATAGTATGGAAAAGGATTTTTGAAATTACCTAAAAGATTTCTTCACTTTTCGAAAACTTAGGGCTTTTTGTGTAAAATCCGAAATCTTGTGCTAATCTTGTTATTTGTGTTCTTGCATGTCTAACCCATGTTATAATCTGTTAATGTAAGCATTTTGTGTTTAATGGTTTAATATTTCGATATTTTTGGAATTTTGGAAAAATAAAATGAGTTTTCAAGATTTTTGGGGTTGCAGTGTAGATCTATGAATCTTTAGGGCTAATCTGCAATTTCTTGAAATTTCAGCATGAAAAATGTTTTCACCTTTAAAATCTCAGTAGGAGAAAGTGGAATTTTGTTATTTTCTATTTGGCCATAGTTTGGGATTAATATTTGTTGGAAAAATCATTTTTAGCTTCAAACACTACTTGCCGAGTATTTTAATTTTTATAAATCTGATTTTTTTGGCAACTGCGAATTCTTTTTGCATCTGTTCATTTAGTCAGTTAGGTAGCATATAATTAAATTTGAGAATTTTTAGATGCTGTTTGCTATTATTTCGAAATATTGCTTGTGCATGTGTCATAAATAGAACTTTTGTGTTTTAATCATTATGTCTTGAGTATTAATTGTGAGAATGAGAATTGATGGTTAAAAATCTGCAGCTGAACTATGTTAAGGGGCTGTAAGAATTTTAATTTCATTTAATGAATAAAAGTGGGAGAAATCCCATTAATGAACATAAGGGGGCTCTCGGGCTCTTGGAAACCCATA